>JARQOD010004666.1:0-53195 GCA_033576555.1 Oophaga sylvatica
TTCTGAGGAGATCTCATCTCATCTCTGAGGAGTTCTGAGTAGAGTTGAGCGATACTTTCCGATATCCAAAAGTATCGGAATCGGAATGGTATCGCCGATATCACTAAAATATCGGCGATACCCGATACCGGAAGTCCTATGTAAGTCTATGGAACAAAATATCGCAACTAAAAAAACCTCTTTCTTTCCTTGTAAACACTAAATATACACACATAGAATACATATATATATATATACACATGTCATTGTGACATGTATATATACATATATGTATAGTTTATACACTTCTACATAGTAAAATATCCTCTGATTCAATTGCCGGGTAAAGCCGGCATCTGTGAAAAGACAGAAGCACCCGACATGAAATGACACTTGGTGTACATAGGGTTAACCATGTCTTTTCATGTCCTTTGCTATCTGATTTGCACAAACAATTACATCAGTCTATGTGTGCAAAATTTCACACCTGTAGGGGTTAATTAAAGGTGTAAATTCTTTTGTAAAAAAAAGGACTTTTTTGCTACGAATTTACACCTTTAATTAACCCCTACAGGTGTGAAATTTTGCACACTTACACCATGTAATTGTTTGTGCAAATCAGATATCAAACTACATGAAAAGACATGGTTAACCCTATGTACACCAAGTGTCATTTCATGTCGGGTTCTGCATTTTCACAAAAGCCGGCAATTGAATTAGCGGCTATTATACTATGTAGAAGTGTATGAACTAAAAATATAAATATATATATATATATATGTGTCACAAATTCAATGACATGTATAATATATATGAGGTGTAAAATTGCTGAAAAAAAATGCGTGGGCTCCCGCCCTATTTTCGCAACCAGACAGACAAAGCCAGTGAGTGGGGGCAGATAATAATAGCCCAGAGAGGGACCATTTTTTTTGGCCCCCCCCCCGGCTACTTAACATCTGCCCCCAGACACCCCAGAAAGGGCAAATCTCTAATTAGATTTGCCCTTTCTGGCACTTTGCCCGTCTATTCCCATTGCCCTGTAGCGGTGGCGAATGGGTTAATAAGGGGTTAAAATGACCTTGCAATTGAAAGGTCACTTTAAGCCAGGTTAATAATTGAGAGCTGTCAATTAGACAACTATCAATTATTAATCCTATTGTATGAAAGAAAAATCAAACACACACACTTTAATAAAAAAGAAGTTTAATGAAATAATCACAGTTTTTGACCATATTTTATTTACCTGCTAAAACCATTTCCTGTAATAAAAATAAAATAATAAAGCAAAATTATTCTTACCAATCCGATGCACAGTCAGGTCCCACGGTGTAATCCTTCAGAAAGGGTTAATGTTTACTGCAGGGACCGCAGCTAATGCTGCAGCCTCACAGTAAACCCCCAAATGAATGAGCTCCTCTCCTGGCTGACAGGAGAGGAAGTGGAAAGCTTAATTGATTGCTTTCCACTTTCACTTCAGGTCAGCCAGGGACACCATCAGTGACGTCAGAGGGAACTGATTAACAAAAATAGGGGTTCCCTTCGAAAAAAAAATGGCGTGGGGTCCCCCCTATTTTTGTTAACCAGCCAGATGAAGCAGACCGCTGAGGCCTGGATTTTCAGGCTGTTAAGGAGCCAAGATCCATGGACCTTGCCAGCCTGATAATACCAGGCCACAGCAGTCTGCATATCTTGGCTGATTAACAAAAATAGGGGATCCCCTCGAAAAAATTGGCGTGGGGTCCCCCCTATTTTTGTTAACCAGCCAGATGAAGCAGACCGCTGAGGCCTGGATTTTCAGGCTGTTAAGGAGCCAAGATCCATGGACCTTGCCAGCCTGATAATACCAGGCCACAGCAGTCTGCATATCTTGGCTGATTAACAAAAATAGGGGATCCCCTCGAAAAAAATTGGCGTGGGGTCCCCCCTATTTTTGTTAACCAGCCAGATGAAGCAGACGGCTGAGGCCTGGTTTTTCAGGCTGGTAAGGATCCAATATCCATGGACCTTGCAAGCCTGATAATACCAGGCCACAGCAGTCTGCTTAGCTTGGCTGGTTAACAAAAATAGGGGATCCCCTCGAAAAAAAAACGGCGTAGGGGTCCCCCTATTTTTGTTAACCAGCCAAGTAAAATGCAGACTGCTGCGGCCTGGTATTAAAAGACTGTCAAGGCCCATGGATTTTGGCCCTCAACAGCCTGATAATACCAGGCTACAGCAGCCCCACATTTGGCGCATCAAAAGATGTGCCAATTGTGGCACTTTACCCGGCTCTTCCCACTTGCCCTGTAGCGGTGGCAAGCGGGGTAATAAGGGGTTAATGTCACCGTTGATTGCACGGTGACAATAAGCCCGGTTAATAATGGAGAGGTGTCAATAAGACACCGATCCATTATTAATCCCAAAGTTTTTAAATGTGTAAAAAATAGACACAGCAAGAAAAAAGTCTTTTAATGAAATAAAAGAGACAACACAGTTTTCATTTTTTTTATTACTCTCTCATTCCTGCGACGCCATCGATCTCCTGTAAAAAAATAAAAAAAACAAACCAACAGTATACCACCTGTCCGACGCAGTCCATAACGACAGTCCCACGACGATCCAGCTCTGCTACATCGGAATGACAGGCAGAGCCTGACATCCCGGCGCAGCACAGCTGCTTACCAGCTTCCCCGGCGGTGACGTCATCGGACTGCTTTACGGCCGCGATTACCCAGCAGTCACTGCAGTTATCGCGAGAAACTGCATGTGACCGCCGGGGAGAAGAGGATGGCGGCCATTAAGCAGTCCGGGATGTGACCGCCGGAGATCTTCTGCCGGGTAAGTGCCGCTGACTCCTGACAGACCCGACCGACGGACACTGACAGTGACAGTGACAATCCCGATTCCGGTATCCGATATGACTAACATATCGGTACTCGGAATCGGAATTCCGATACAGCCAATATCGGCCGATACCCGATATTTGCAGTATCGGAATGCTCAACCCTAGTTCTGAGGTAACTGCTGTGTCTTCACTACCCTATATATACTGCAAAAGGGCTCCCTCTGGTGGCTTTAGAGAATAGTGAAGGTGTGAATGAATATCAGGTACGTGTGGGTTTACCTTTAGTGCATCCTCCTGGGTAATGTGGCTCCAAGCGCAGCTGGGCTACACATCCCCCCTAGTTAACATCAGCACTCCCGGGCTGAAAGAAATAATTTTAAATTAACAACAACATTAAACATTAACTCGTCCCTTGCGGGAGGTGAGGACTCTTTAACGTTACAATAAATACAAATACACTTTTAATACAAGTAGAAAAGTAGAAAATACTTCAAAGTGCAAATACACAGTATTCTTGTGGAGGACCCGTGCAAAACCTCCCACGGTGGTCCTGGGTGGGCTGCACTACCCTATATATACTGCAAAAGGGCTCCCTCTGGTGGCTTTAGAGAATAGTGAAGGTGTGAATGAATATCAGGTACGTGTGGGTTTACCTTTAGTGCATCCTCCTAGGTAATGTGGCTCCAAGCGCAGCTGGGCTACACACATTCATATAGATGGCCGGTGGTGATGGAATCAGTCACAGACTCTGGACAAATATGTTTGTAGACAAATAGTAGAAGGTGAAGATATCGTCCTCATCATGAAGTAGTTATTTCTCATGTCACTTGTAATGAATATCTCGTGCAGTATTACTAATGCCGATTCCAGTGTTGGTAAATGAGATGAGAATTAGGGTTATGGACAATGAGTGTCACGACACAGCTGTCGGGTGATCCGGGACCAGGGTCTCCTTCTACGAAGGAGTGCCGCAGCTCGCCCTACTCCCAGGATACCTCTGAAGGTGAAGATGCCAGGGCCTCCACCCTTGCCTTATGCCCTGAGTTAGCCCTCTGTTTTTACTCTTCCCCCACCCGGGGAAGAGGGGCACTACTGTGCACTGTAGCACACCAACCCGACAAACAAGGCAACACAAGCAAGGGTTAACAGAAAACTCTAGGTATACAAAATATTCACTCACATATAACAGAGGAATGCACCGGGGTGTAGAGGTAGGGGAATAAACCAAAGTAGAGAAGGATAAGTAACTACCACGCATACAAACCAAGCAACAGTCACTTATAATTCCTCCAACACTCCTCTCCCTCCATTAGCCATACAGCAATAAAGCTAGCTGATTAGTCAGATTCCTAAGAATATGGGCCATTTACCCTTTCAATGCTAATCAGCCAGAGAGTTTAATTTACTGACTTTATGTCTGTGTAAATTGATTGCTTATGTTGGAGATCTGTTCCTATTACAAGACATTAACACACCGAGTTAAACGTCACTCGGTGTGAACAGACTCCATTACTCCACGGAGCCGAACACAGACTGAGAGCACTCTAAGTGGTACCCTGTTAGACGTCACAGGAGTACAGAGAGTATAGACGCTAGTTGGGGTCCCTATAACTTAACCCCCCACTGAGCTGGTAGTTGTGCTTGTTCTGAACTCTGCTGTGTTAACCACACACAGAACGGGAACAGTTACCAAGCCAAGTGGGAATTCCCACCCTACACTGCCTGATCAGTAATACGCTTGTAGAGCATGTGTATATGGAATCACTCTTTCACCAACACACACACAGCAAGTGTAAATGATCCTAGCGTGCCGACGGGCGCCACAAAGATCCTTTTATAGACTGCACCTAAGTCCAGTCAGACAGGACCTTACACGAGGACCAATCCAGAGCGGGCATGGGACCTGAGCAGCTGACAACCGACCACCAATGAGAGGTTGCCACCTCATGAGCATGCCCAGTAGAGCGAATCCTGGACTTAGCCTCAGGAACGACTGCTTGCCACTGTCTAGTGTTAATTACCATAGTTGAACCTGGAGAGGCAGCGGTAACAACACGTCTTTGCTGAGCGGCATCTAACTGCAGTTGAAACTGAATGGGAGATCGCAGGAGAAGATAATCCTTGGGATCCATTCTGTGCAGAGGAAGCATCCCGGCGCCTAACATTACCCCCCTGCGAGCCTCGCCATGCTCGAAGGCCGCAATAAGCTGAGGGGCACGAATGTGCTCAACAGGCACCCAGGTCATATCCTCCGGTCCATGACCCCTCTTGTCAAGAAATTTTTTTTTTTACCGCGCACCACATTGGAACCGACAATTGTGTTCACCTCAAAATCGTCTGAGGACATACCCGAAGTCTCAGCAGATGACTCAGAAAACCGAGACGTGAATGGGTTTCAAGAGGGAGGCGTGAAAGGTGTCAGTAATATTTAGACTTGGCAGAAGGGACAGGCGATACACTAAAGGATTTACCTGTTCAAGGACCTTAAAGGGCCCTAGATAGCGAAGAGCAAACTTAGCGGACTGCACCATGGGTCTACTGAAGATAAGAATCAGGAGACCCCTATCTGACGCTGCTAACAAGCTGATCTGTAAATTACTGACCTGTGTAACTGTAAGGCGGCCAGGGTGGTAGGCGTAGAAACTGGCTTTACTGTTCCCACACCCTGATGCCTCACAGAGAAAACAACAAGTCCTTTTCGCTGTGTGTGTGATGGGTGCAGCAGAGTACTCACTTCCATTGTTGGAATCCCTCAGTCTCTGTCACTCCAGCTTCTGGCTCCCAGGTTCCATGAAACACCCCAAAGTCACAGTTATTTTCCAACAGTTGCGCTTTACTAACAGCAAGGCATTCTTCACATAAGCAGCACAGTTCACACAGGGCAACGTTTCCTGTACTTTCCCTGCCTTCCGGGCTGACTCTGTTTTCTCTGTCATCTCTCTTTCTTTCCCCTCGGCGTTCACGGCAGTACTTCTAGCCACACTATGTTCTGTCTGAGCTTTCCTTTCCCCTGCCATCTGGGCAGTCCCTCTGGACAGTTCATGTCCCATCTGTACCTTCAGCATCACCAGCTCCCTGTCAGCCCCTTGTACGGCTCCATTAGGGAAAGGTGACGAGAACACCATCTCAGCTGCTCCCGCCCCGGTCTTAGACCCCGAATCCTTCCTGAGGATGATTCTGTTGAGCTGGTGCCCGACTGCACTATTCTCCAGCCTGGGACCCTTACTGCTATCCAAAGCTTTATCCCCACGGCCTGTAACTGTCTCCTGCACTACATGCACCCTGCCCTTTGGCAGACTACTGGGCATCTGCTTCTAAACAGGAAGTGCTTTCCTGTATCTCCCTGCTCTGTGCTGCCCTGCTCTGTGCCCCTCCCACGTACTTAACCCCTTTGCTGCCTATACCTTTCCAACTCTTACATCTACTCTATACCACCCTATCTCTATGATGCCCCCCTTATATTCTAATCCCCTATGATCCCATACTATGTCCTAATCTATCCCTAGGCTAAAAGCACAATACATCACATTACAGTACATGGCAATAACATTAAGAAACCACACATTAACAATGAGGTGCTGCATGTAACCATGTGAACAGTGTCCAGGAGCGAGAATGCACATGAGGGTCCCCGCAACCTCCTTACATAACCTGCAATGTTCAGTATGTCGGCTGCACCACCGGCCACTGAAGATAAGAACCAGGAGACCCCTATCTGACGTCGCTAACAAGCTGATCTGTAAATGTTCTGCAGCGTCTAAACATTTCTTAGTTCATCACAATGGAAATACCTTACAGTGTAGAGTCACGGATACAGATAAAATACACAGACCACATAGAGGAGGAGACCACCATAGGGAGCTGCTTAATCGGCAGTCCTGGTGGATAGATTTGCTTCAGACAAGAACTCCGCAGGTAAAGAATGTTAACCATGATCTAATCTATCATTAGTAATAACATCTAAATGAGTTACATTACTAAACGAGTTTCTATTGGTATATCACATCTTTTCTCTGATTGGCATAGATCGGTCATGTGCTCCTTACAGGAAGCACTATATAATACCGACTGGCCACTTTTAGATTGCAGTGAAGACCTGAGGGTCTGAAACGCATCTGCCTATCACCTCCCACAGCCGCGACTGTGACTATCATGCTGTTGTCTTACTTTTAATTTTCCTAATAAATTTGATACTTTCATATACATCAGACTTTTGAATTTGGATTTACCTTTTTCGGCTATCGATTGATCTACGCTGCTGCACTGCTGGATTTTCCTTGCTCCGGTTACATCTATGGGTGAGCTTAATTTCTATTTGTGTTTTGTATGTAGCCCCTCTTTAAATACAGTCATGGCCAAAAGTTTTGAGAATGACACAAATATTAATTTTTACAAAGTTTACTGCTTCACTTTTTCTAATGGCAATTTGCATATACTCCAGAATGTTATAAAGAGTGATCAGCTTAACAGCAATTACTTGCAAAGTCAATATTTGGCTAGAAAATGAACTTTATCCCCCAAAACACATTTCAACATCATTGCAGCCCTGCCTTAAAAGGACCAGCTAACCTCTTTTCAGTGATTGCTCCATTAACACAGGTGTGGGTGTTGATGAGGACATGGCTGGAGATCAATCTGTCATGATTAAGTAAGAATGACACCACTGGACACTTTAAAAGGAGGCTGGTGCTTGGCATCATTGTTTCTCTTCTGTAAACCATGGTTATCTCTAAAGAAACACGTGCAGTCATCATTGCAATGCACAAAAATGGCCTAACAGGGAAGAGTATCGCAGCTAGAAAGATTGCACCTCAGTCAACAATCTATCGCATCATCATGAACTTCAAGGAAAGAGAGGTTCCATTGTTGCCAAAAAGGATCCAGGGCGCCCTAGAAAGACCAGTAAGCACCAGGAACGTCTCTTAAAAGTGTTTCAGCTGTGGGATCGGGCTACCAGCAGTGCAGAGCTTGCTCAGGAATGGCAGCAGGCAGGTGTGAGTGCATCTGCACGCACTGTGAGGCGGAGACTCTTGGAGCAAGGCCTGGTCTCAAGGAGGGTAGCAAAGAAGCCACTTCTCTCCAGAAAAAACATCATGGACAGACTGATATTCTGCAAAAGGTACAGGCAGTGGACTGCTGAGGACTGGGGTAAAGTTATTTTCTCTGATGAATCCCCTTTTCGATTGTTTGGGACATCAGGAAAACGCCTCATTCGGAGAAAACAAGGTGAGCGCTACCACCAGTCTTGTCTCATGCCAACTGTTAAGCATCCTGAAACCATTCATGTGTGGGGTTGCTTCTCAGCCAAGGGAATCGGCTCTCTCACAGTCTTGCCTAAAAACACAGCCATGAATAAAGAATGGTACCAGAATGTCCTCCAAGAGCAACTTCTCCCAAAACTCCAAGAGCAGTTTGGCGATCAACAATGTTTTTCCAGCATGATGGAGCACCTTGCCATAAAGCAAAGGTGATAACTAAGTGGCTCAGGGAACAAAACATAGAGATTTTGGGTCCATGGCCTGTAAACTCCCCAGATCTTAATCCCATTGAAAACTTGTGGTCAATCATCAAGAGACGGGTGGACAAACAAAAACCTAAAAATTCTGACAAAATGAAAGCATTGATTGTGCAAGAATGGACTGCTATCAGTCAGGATTTGGTCCAGAATTTGATTGAGAGCATGCCAGGGAGAATTGCAGAGGTCCTGAAGAAGAAGGGTCAACACTGCAAATATTGACTTGCTGCATTAACTCATTCTAAGTGTCAATATAAGTTTTTGTTACTCATATGTTTGCAATTATATTTCTGCCTGTGATAAAAACAGCTGTCAAACACACACATAAAAACCAGAGGGCAGCAGATCATGTGAAAATATAATATTTGTGTCATTCTCAAAACTTTTGGCCATGACTGTACAGCACAATGGAATTAATACTGCTCTGAAAAAAAAAATCCTCTGCCCAATGTTCCATCCAGTCCTCTGTGCCGCACTACACACAGCAGAAAGCCGCAGCAGTTGGCGCCTGTGTTTCATTATTCTCCTTAGAAATGCTCTGCGGTGGTCCGCTGATCATTTGCGCTACCCCTCCCACGTACTCATACTCGAACAGAACAAGAGGTTGGGCATGAGTGCACTCAATCTCTTCCACTTGCAGCAGAGCCAGGTGGATGGCCCATGGAACCAGCGCCAGCAGAGTCATAAAAAAGCAGAAGTGACACTGAAGCATAACTTGCAAGGGGGTGAGGTGAAAGACAGATGCCATGGGCCGCAGGTGCAAAAATCTGCACTTTCAGCAGGGGACTGAGTGGAAGACAAAGCGAAGGAACTGAAGTCTCTCAGCCAACCAATCTAAAACCACCTCTACTTGTTCTGACCTCACCATACACCCAGCGGTATTCGGGCTTATGAAATTACACAGAACATCCTGTAGCCTGCTGGAACCAGAGGAAGGTGTTTCATTTGAGGGCGTAACAGGCACAGATCGACCGCAGCCTCTCTCTCCCTGCAGCATGTACACCACCACCAGCAACATGGCCACCTCCCATATTTCATACTCTCCTCGTTGTTTTCAACCCCAAAAAGCGCAGATTTAGAGTGGCCTGAACTCTTGCAATGTGAGGAAGCAGGAGTCTGGAGTTCCCACAGGACTTCCCTGAAAAGCGACATAAAAGCGGTCTTTCAGGTTCCACTTCATCCTGTTCCATTGTGGGATTATTACGACTAGTCCCAGGAGCATTTTGAGACCAAAAGCAGACTTGTGGGATCAAGTAAACTGGAGTTTTCTACTATAGAAGATAACTACATTGCTGGGAGCTTCCCTGGCCAAGATGTCTGCTGTGCTGCCTTCATACAGCTAAAGCCAGAAGAACGCTCCCCTCCCTCTTAGAGTAACTATACTTGCCCTTATATAACAGAACTGAGCCCTGCCTCAATGTAAGCGCTGATATCTTTATCTAAATAAGACTTTATTATACTTTGTGTGAAGTCAGAAGCAGCTTAGATAATCATCCCTGACCAGGAAAGCGCGGGGGCATCAGCAAAACGGCCAATGTATCCTGATTGCTGCACTTACACATGCTGGAGACTGGAGAGATTCTTTGCAATACAGTCTGAATGATATCCCTCTCCCTTGATAAATTAATCAATTTGTTGTGTATGTGCTTATTGGGACTCCTGCTGCAAAACATATTTCAGTCCCTGCTGTCTCTGTCCTGGTGCTTTTAGCCTGGGACTCTGCTGCCATCTGGTGCCTAAAACCTATTATTGTTACAACAATCAATGTGAATACTTTTCTGTCCAATTATGACAAGAGTATTCTTAGAGTATACCTTTATTGGCTAACCAGAAAATTATATGTTTGCAAGCTTTCAGAGCGAAGGGGCTCCTTCTTCAGGCAAGATTACAAATAGATTAATAAAGAAAAAAGTACATTTAAGACATACTACAGTAGGACATTTGCTCATGAGGTGAGAGGTGTGATGCCTCATAAAGATAAGCCAAGGAAATCGAATAAAGTCACTGCCACACTTAGCGATCGCACTAGCGATCATGACAACGACTTAACCTGGCGAGATCGCTAGTACGATCGCTATGTGATCGCTAGTTAGATTCCAAACACAACTCATCAGCGATCTGTATAACGACCTCTGCGGTCGTTCGGAAAACCTAGTCCCACCTGCGATGCTGGTGAAGTCATTCATAAAGGGTGTCACACTCAGCGATTCAGGCTCACCAGGGGACACCAATGACCAAAAAACGGCTCAGAACGTTCATAAGCGATCAGTGACATCTCAGCAGGGGCCACATCGCTGCTACATGTCACACACAGTTAAGTGCTAACGAGATCGCTACTGCGTCATAAATGGTGACGCAGTAGCGATCTCGTTAGCGATCTCGTGCGATCTCGCTTAGTGTGGCATACCCTTTAGCATTTTCTTACAAATGGAGAGGCAGTGGGGATGTTCTTAGTTGTCTGCAGTCCTGCTGGAAGTGTGAACTGTGTCCATGTAGTGAGTCATAAATCCAGGTGTTAAATTGAGTCCTAGTATTGAACATCCTTATAAGTTTGAATTCCCATATTTTTCTCTCTCTGTCATCCTTAACCCCTCTCTGACATTAGACGTACTATCCCGTCCATAAAACCCGTGCCAATCTAACCATGGACGGGATAGTACGTCATAGGCGATTAGCTGCGCTCCTCCGGGAGCGCAGCTAATCGCCGCCGGTTGTCAGCTGATTATCACAGCTGACACCCGTGACTGTGTGTCAGGAGCGGTCACGGACCGCTCCCGGCACATTAACCCCTAGCACACCGCGATCAAACATGATCGCGGTGTACTGGGGGCACAGGGAAGCATCGCGCAGGGAGTGGGCTCCCTGCGCGCCCCCCTGAGACCCTCAGACCAGCGCGATGTGATCGCGCTGTTCTGAGGGCTTCCTCCCTCCCAGGACCCGGATCCAAGATGGCACCGGGGTCCTGGAGGGAGGCGGCTTCCTCAGTGCCTGCTGAGAGCAGGCACTGAGAAGCTGCTGCACTGCCTGAGCGATCGCTGGTGGTGACACTGTCACACCAGCGATCTGATAAAAACAGTGATATCCCACCCTGGGACAAAGTAAAAAAGTTAAAAAAATAAAAATAAACATGTTATAAAAAAATCCAAAATAAATAAAAAAAAAAAAAAATATTCCCCAATAAATTCATTTCTTCCTGTAAATAAAAAAAACAAAACAATAAAAGTACACATATTTGGTATCGCCGCGTCCGTAACGACCCCCCCTATAAAACTGTCCCACTAGTTAACCCCTTTAGTGAACCCCTTAAAAAAAAAAACGAAGCAAAAAATCAATGCTTTATCATCATACCGCCGAACAAAAAGTGGAATAACGCGCGATCAAAAAGACCGATATAAATAAACATGGTACCGCTGAAAACGTCATCTTGTCCCGCAAAAAACGAGCCGCCATACAGCATCATCAGCGAAAAAATAAAAAAGTTATAGCTCGCAGAATAAAGCGATGCAAAAATAATTATTTTTTATATAAAATTGTTTTTATTCTATAAAAGCGCCAAAACATAAAAAAATGATATAAATGAGGTATCACCGTAATCGTACTGACCCGAACAATAAAACTGCTTCATCAATTTTACCACACGTGGAACGGTATAAACGCCTCCCCCAAAAGAAATTCATGAATTGCTGATTTTTGTTCATTCTAACCTCCCAAAAATCGAAAAAAAAGCGATCAAAAAAGTCACATGCTCAAAAATGGTACCAATAAAAACATCACCTCGTCCCGCAAAAAATAAGACCTCACATGACTCTGTGGGCCAAAATATGCAAAAATTATAGCTCTCAAAATGTGATGATGCAAAAACTATTTTTTGCAATAAAAAGCGTCTTTTAGCGTGACAGCTGGCAATCATAAAAACCCACTATAAATAGTAAACCAAACCCCCTTTATCACCCCCTTAGTTAGGGAAAAATAATAAAATTAAAAAAATGTATTTATTTCCATTTTCCCATTAGGGTTAGGGTTGCGGCTAAAGTTAGGGTTAGGGTTGGCGCTAAAGTTAGGATTAGGGTTAGGGTTGGGATTAGGGGTGTGTTAGGGTTAGGTTTGTGGTTAGGGTTGGGACTAGGGTTAGGGGTGTGTTGGGTTAGGGTTGGAGTTAGAATTGGGGGGTTTCCGCTGTTTAGGCACATCAGGGGCTCTCCAAATGTGACATGGCGTCTGATCTCAATTCCAGCCAATTCTGCGTTGAAAAAGTCAAACGGTGCTCCTTCACTTCTGAGCTCTGCCATGCGTCCAAACAGTAGTTTATCCCCACATATGGGGTATCAGCGTACTCTGGACTCCAAGAGTTATTGTGCAATTTGTCCTATTTCTTCTGTTACCCTTGGGAAAATAAAAAACTGGGGGCGAAAATATCATTTTTGTACAAAAAAAATGATTTTTTTGTTTTTACGGCTGTACATTATAAACTTCTGTGAAGCACTTGGGGCTTCATAGCGCTCACCACACACTAGATAAGTTCCTTGTGGGGTCTATTTTCCAAAATGGGGTCACTTGTTGGGGATTTCCACTGTTTAGGCGCATCAGGGGCTCTCCAAATGCGACATGACGCCCCCAGACCATTCCATCAAAGTCTGCAATCCAAAACGTCACTACTTCCCTTCCGAGCCCCAACGTGTACCCATACAGTAGTTTTCTCCCACATATTGGGTATCAGCGTACTCAGGACAAATTGGACAACAACTTTTGGGGTCCAATTTCTCCTGTTACCCTTGTTAAAATAAAATATTGGGGCGAAAAAATCATTTTTGCAAAAAAAAAAAAAAAGATTTTTTATTTTTACGGCTGTGCGTTATAAACTTCTGTGAAGCACTTCGGGGTTCAAAGTGCTCACCACACATCTAGATAAGTTCCTTGTGGGGTCTATTTTCCAAAATGGGGTCACTTGTGGGGGGTTTCCACTGTTTAGGCGCATCAGGGGCTCTCCAAATGCGACATGACGCACCCAGACCATTCCATCAAAGTCTGCAATCCAAAACGTCACTACTTCCCTTCCGAGCCCTGACGTGCGCCCATACAGTAGTTTTCTCCCACATATTGGGTATCAGCGTACTCAGGACAAATTGGACAACAACTTTTGGGGTCCAATTTCTCCTGTTACCCTTGTAAAAATAAAATATTGGGGCAAAAAAATCATTTTTGCAAAAAAAAAAAAGGATTTTTTATTTTTACGGCTGTGCGTTATAAACTTCTGTGAAGCACTTTGGGGTTCAAAGTGCTTACCACACATCTAGATAAGTTCCTTGTGGGGTCTATTTGCCAAAATGGGGTCACTTGTGGGGGGTTTCCACTGTTTAGGTGCATCAGGGGCTCTCCAAATGTGACATGACGCCCCCAGACCATTCCATCAAAGTCTGCAATCCAAAACGTCACTACTTCCCTTCCGAGCCCTGACGTGCGCCCATACAGTAGTTTTCTCCCACATATTGGGTATCAGCGTACTCAGGACAAATTGGACAACAACTTTTGGGTTCCAATTTCTTCTGTTACCCTTGTGAAATTAAAATATTGGGGGCGAAAAAATCATTTTTGTAAAAAAAAAAAAAAATTTTTTATTTTACGGCTGTACGTTATAAACTTTAGTGAAACACCTGGGGGTTCAAAGTTCTCACCACACATCTAGATAAGTTCCTTGAGGGGTCTAGTTTCCAAAATGGTGTCATTTATGGGGGTTTCCACTGTTTAGGCAGATCAGGAGCTCTCCAAACACGACATGGCGTCCAGCCAATTCTGCGTTGAAAAAGTCAGACGGCGCTCCTTCCCTTCCAAACTCTGCCATGCACCCAAACAGTGGTTTACCCCCACATATGGGGTATCAGCGCACTCAGGACAAATTGCACAATAACTTTTGGAGTCTTGTTACCCTTGGAAAAATAAAAATTGGGGTGAAAAGATCATTTTTGTGGAAAAAATATGATTTTTAAATTTTACGGCTCTACGTTATAAACTTGTGTGAAGCACTTGGGGGTTCAAATTGCTCATCAAAAATCTAGATAAGTTCCTTAGGGGGTCTAGTTTCCCAAATGGGGTCATTTGTGGGGGGTTTCCACTGTTTAGGCACATCAGGGGCTCTCCAAATGCAACATGGCATCCAAACTCAATTCCAGCCAATTTTGGTTGGAAAAAGTCAAATGGTGCTCCTTCCATTCCGAGCTCTGCCGTGCGCCCAAATAGTGATTCCCCCCCACATATGGGGTATCAGCGTACTCAGGACAAATTGTACAACAACTTATGTGGTCCAATTTCTCCTGTTACCTTGGGAAAATAAAAAATTAGTGACTAAAAGATAATTTTTGTGGGAAAAAAATAGGATTTTTTATTTTCATGCCCGGGCATTATAAACTTGTGTGAAGCACTTGGGGGTTCAAAGTGCTCAACAAAGATCTAGATAAGTTCCTTAGGGGGTCTAGTTTCCAAAATGGGGTCACTTGTGGGGGGTTTCTACTGTTTAGGCTCATCTGGGGCACTGCAAACGGAACATGACCCCCATTAACGTCTGCATTCCAAAACATTACTATTCCTTTCCAAGCCCTGCCGTGCGCCCAAACAGTTTCCCCCCCCCCACATATGGGTATCAGCGTACTCAGGACAAACTGGACAACAACTTTTGGGGTCCAATTTCCTTGGGAAAATTCAAAAATTTGGGACTAAAAAATCATTTTTGTGGAAAATTGTTTGTTTTTTTTCACACCCAGGCTTTATAAACTTTTGTGAAAACACTTGAGGGTTCAAAGTGCTCACAACAGATCTAGATAAGTACCTTAGGGGGTCTAGTTTCCAAAATGGTGTCACTTGTGGGGGGTTTCCACTGTTTAGGCGCATCAGGGGCTCTCCAAACCCGACATGGCATCCAATCTAAATTCCAGCCAATGTTAGTTTGAAAAAGTCAAACGTCGCTCCTTCCCTTACGAGCTCTGCCGTGTGCCCAAACAGTAGTTTTCCCCAACATATGGGTATTGGCGTACTCAGGAGAAATTGCATAACAACCTTATCTGTCCATTTTCTCCTTTTACCCTTGTGAAAATAAAAAAAAAGTTTGTAAAAGATAATTTTTGTGGCTAAAAAGTAAAATATTCATTTTTTCCTTCCACGTTGCTTTAGTTACTGTGAAGCACCTGAAGGGTTAATAAACTTCTTGAATGTGGTTTTGAGTACCTTGAGGGGTGCAGTTTTTAGAATGGTGTCACTTTTGGGTATTTTCTGCCATATAGACCCCTCAAAGTGACTTCAAATGTGAGGTGGTCCCTAAAAAAAATGGCTTTGCAAATTTTGTTGTAAAAATGAGAAATCGCTGGTCAACTTTTAACCCTTATAACTTCCTAACAAAAAAAAATTTTGGTTCCAAAATTGTGCTGATGTAAAGTAGACATGTGGGAAATGTTATTTCTTAACTATTTTGTGTGATATATTTCTCTGTTTTAAGGGAATAAAAATTCAAAGTTTGAAAATTGCAAAATTTTACAAATTTTCGCCATATTTGCGTTTTTTCCAAAAATAAACGCAAGTTATATCGAAGAAATTCTACCACTAACATGAAGTACAATATGTCACGAGAAAACAATCTCAGAATCGCGAAGATCCGTTGAAGCGTTCCAGAGTTATAACCTCATAAAGAGACAGTGGTCAGAATTGTAAAAATTGGCCCGTGTTATGTTTCGGTAGCTGAGGAGTGCAGGTAAAAAAGGCAATACACCAGAGAAGTTGGAATCTATGAGATTGCAGTACCCTGACTAACCACCACAACTAGAGGCAGCCGTGGAGCGTTCCTACGTTGGTCCTAGACGCCTCGTCACAGCCTGAGAAACTAACTACACCTAAAGATAGAAAGAGGAAAGCTATCTGCCCCGAAGCAGATCCCCAAAGAACATAGAAAGCCCCCAAACATGTAATGGCGGTTAGACAAGATGAAATACTGACACAGACAGAAAATAGTATGAGCAAACGTTGGGGCCCAAACTACCTAAATAGAAAAGGATAGGAAGGGCACTTACTGCAATCCCAAAAAACCCTGAAAAGCACCAACTCTACTAATTTCAAAATCACCTGAAATCACACGACCTCTACCACCTAAATTAGTTCTCTGGTGTAACAAAATCAAAACAGCAGCCACTGAAAAAACTGGAAAAAGCAAAAGTACAAACATCAGTGGCTGAACTAAACTGAGAGGGCAAAAGCCCCCGGAGGGGACCCTGAAGGCCCCCACAGAAGTGCAGGACAAAATGCAAAAATCAAGCACAAAAACAAAAAGAAGAAAATGTCTTATCTGTTAGCAGGAGATGCAGACACGACACAGCAGGCTACAAAGGAAACAGGACTCAAGGATTGAGACCAGAACAATTGATCACCGGCAACCCTGATGGGAAGGCGACTCCCTTATATAAGACCAGTCAGTAACACCTGATTCCCACTCCTCACAATCTTCACTGGACAGTCCAGTACCGCTTGTAACCACCAGAGGGAGCCTCTGCTCAGAACTAATTTCAAGTCCATTCACAACAGTACCTCCCCCTTGAGGAGGGGTCACCGAACCCTCACTTGAGCAACCAGGTCGGTCAGGATGAGTTCTATGATACGCACGGATGAGTCTCCTAGCATGGATGTCCGAAGCAAACACCCAAGAATTGTCTTCCTGACCATAACCTCTCCACTTAACCAAATACTGGAGTTTCCGTCTAGAAAAACGAGAATTCAATATTTTCTCAACCACAAACTCCATATTGCCCTCAACCAGAACAGGGTCAGGATGCAAAGCAGTAGGAACCACTGGCTCAACAAACCTCTTCAACAAGGACTTGTGGAACACGTTATGGATCTTAAATGTCCCTGGAAGAAGCAAACGAAAAGAAACAGGATTAAGAATCTCCATGATCTTATAAGGTCCAATGAACCTAGGCTTAAATTTAGGAGATGCCGCTCTCATAGGAATATTTCTTGAGGACAACCAGACCAAATCCCCCACTTTAAACCGAGGACCATCAGTCCTATGCCGGTTAGCAAACCGCTGGGCCCTCTCCTGAGAGAGGGACAACCTCTCCACTACCTGGTCCCAAATCTGTTGCATACGCTCCACAACAGAGTCAACACCTGGACAGACAGAAGCCTCCGTCTGTCCTGAAGAAAATCGAGGGTGAAACCCAGAATTACAGAAAAATGGAGACATCAAAGTGGCAGAGCTAGCCCTATTATTAAGAGCAAACTCAGCCAAAGGCAAAAAAGAGACCCAGTCATCCTGATCAGCAGACACAAAGCCTCTTAGATAAGTCTCCAATGTCTGGTTTGTTCTCTCAGTTTGACCATTGGTCTGAGGATGAAACGCCGAGGAGAAAGACAATTGAACACCAAGTTTAGAACAAAAGGTCCTCCAAAATCTGGAAACAAACTGTACTCCTCTGTCAGACACAATGTTCTCAGGAATGCCGTGTAAACGAACCACGTGCTGAAGGAACAAAGGCACCAATTCAGAGGAGGAAGGCAACTTAGGTAATGGCACAAGATGTATCATTTTGGAAAACCTATCACAAATCACCCAGATGACGGTCATTCTCTGAGAAACAGGGAGGTCGGAAATGAAATCCATAGAGATATGGGTCCATGGTCTCTTGGGCACAGGCAATGGCTTCAACAAACCACTAGAGCGAGAGCAAGGCTTGGAGCGAGAGCAAGTCCCACAGGACTGCACAAATTCCCTGACATCACGAGACAAGGTAGGCCACCAAAAGGACCGACTAACCAAGTCTCTGGTACCAAAAATTCCGGGATGCCCAGCCAACGCGGAACAATGAATCTCAGACATCACACTCTTTTTCCACTGGTCCGGGACAAACAATTTTCCAACAGGGCAGCGCTCGGGCCTATCCTCCTGACACCCCTCCAGAGCAAGTCTCAAATTGGGTGAGATGGCGGAAAGAACTACACCCTCTTTCAAAATAACAGAAGGATCAGATAACTCAGGAGAGTCCGCAAGGAAACTCCTCGAGAGGGCATCCGCCTTAACATTCTTAGTGCCAGGAAGAAAGGAAACCACAAAACTAAAACGTGTGAAAAACAAGGCCCACCTGGCCTGTCTAGGATTGAGTCGCTTGGCAGATTCCAGATAAACCAGATTCTTATGGTCCGTAAGGACCACCACCTGATGTTTGGCTCCCTCCAGCCAATGTCTCCACTCTTCAAAAGCCCACTTCATGGCCAGTAACTCCCGATTACCCACGTCATAATTACGTTCAGTAGGAGAACATTTTCGAGAGAAAAAGGCACAAGGGTTACTTTTAGAGGTCTCTGGATCTTTTTGGGACAAAACGGCACCTGCCCCAATTTCAGAGGCATCAACCTTCCCCTGAAATGGCAGAGAAACATCAGGCTGCCGTAGAACAGGAGCAGAAGTGAATCTCTGCTTAAGTTCCTGAAATGCAGAGACTGCCTCAGGAGGCCAATTCACCACATCAGAACCCTTTCTGGTCAAATCAGTCAATGGTTTAACAATAACCGAGAAATTACCAATAAATTTACGATAAAAATTGGCAAAACCCAAAAATCTTTGAAGAGCCTTTAATGAAGTAGGTTGGACCCAATCACAGATGGCCTGAACCTTGACCGGGTCCATTTCAATAACAGATGGGGACAAAATGAATCCCAGAAATGAGATCCTCTGTACGCCAAAAAGACACTTTGATCCCTTCACATACAGAGCATTCTCTCTCAAAATCTGGAATACAGTTCGAACATGTTTCACATGAGAGTCCCAGTCATTAGAAAAAATCAAGATATCATCCAAATAAACAATCAGAAATTTATCCACAAAATCCCTGAAAATGTCATTCATGAAGGACTGGAAGACAGAAGGAGCATTAGTGAGCCCAAAGGGCATCACAAGGTACTCAAAATGCCCCTCAGGGGTATTGAATGCCGTCTTCCATTCATCCCCGTGCTTAATGCGAATAAGGTTATATGCCCCCCTGAGGTCAAGCTTGGTAAACCAAGTAGCATTTTTCACCCTGGAAAACAGGTCAGAAATCAAAGGTAACGGGTATTGATATTTTACAGTAATATTGTTCAAAAGACGATAATCAATACACGGCCTTAATGAACCATCCTTTTTGGCCACAAAGAAAAAACCGGCACCTAAGGGTGAAGAAGATGGTCTGATATGACCCTTCTCCAATGATTCCTTGATATAAGACCGCATAGCGTCATGTTCAGGTACAGACAAGTTAAAAAGGCGACCTTTAGGGAATTTACTACCAGGCACTAATTCAATAGCGCAGTCATAGCTCCTATGGGGAGGCAAGGATGCAGATTTACTTTCGCTAAACACATCAGAAAAATCAATCAAAAAGTCAGGAACATCCTGAGCCTGGGGGGAGGCAGAAAAAACAGGAGTGTTGGTATTAACACATTGGCAGCCCCAACTGGTAACAGACACAGATTTCCAATCCAAAACAGGATTATGAGACTGTAACCAAGGGAAACCCAGTACGATAATGTCATGCAGATTATACAGAACCAAAAATTTGCAACTCTCCTGATGATCAGGTTCTACCCTCATTATCACCTGAGTAGAGAACTGAGGTTTATTCTCAGCCAAAGGGGTAGAATCGATCCCCAGTAGGGGAATAGACTTCCGTAGGGGTATCAAGGGAAACCCACAACGTTTAGCAAAATCAAAATCCATCAGGTTAATAGCTGTCCAGAATCAACAAAAGCCTGAGCAGAAAATGAGGACAGAGAGCATATCAGGGTAACAGTTAATAAAAACTTAGTCTGAACACTACCCAAGACAACTGAGCGTGCAAAACGTCTTCCCCGCTTAGGGCAGACTGAAATAGCATGAGAGGCATCACCACAGTAGAAACATAACCCATTGCGCTTTCGAAATTCATGACGCTGTGCCCCAGAAACCACTCTATCACACTGCATGGATTCAGAAGCAGGTTCACAAGGCAACATTATTCCACGCATACCTTTCCACTCACGCAAACGTCTGTCAATTTGAATTGCTAATGACATAGAATCATTGAGACCAGAGGGAACAGGGAATCCCACCATAACATCCTTTACATTATCTGACAGTCCCTTTCGAAAAAGAGCTGCCAAAGCGTCGTCATTCCATTTGGTCAGGACTGCCCACCTACGGAATCTCTGACAGTATAACTCAGCGTCCTCAAGCCCCTGACTTAATGCCAACAAAGTTTTTTCAGCTTGATCAGTGACATTAGGCTCATCGTACAATAACCCCAAAGCCTGAAAAAACGCATCAACATCACTCAAAACAGGATCCCCAGGTGTCAGGGAAAAAGCCCAATCCTGAGGGTCGCCGCGCAGGAGAGAGATGACAATTTGAACCTGCTGCGCTGCGTTCCCTGAGGACTTAGATTTTAAGGCAAAAAACAATTTACAGTTATTTTTGAAATTCTGAAATTTAGCTCGATCCCCTAAAAACAAATCTGTAGGGGAATCCTAGGTTCCACAACAGGCAACCTAGCAAGATAAGCAGCAATACTCCGAACTTCAGTGGCAAGCTGATCCACACGGCCAGACAACTGTGCAAACTCCATTGAGAGAGAAAAAAAATCCTCCTCAGCACCCAGAGATACAGAGGGAAAAAAAAAAATGCAACAAACAGAAAAAAAAAAATCTCTGACAACTCTGACAACTTTTTTTCTTTCCACAATATTTTTCCCTTCTGTGAGTACCATATAATTTTCAGTTTAGGCCGGTGATACTGTTATGATTTGGTAGCTGAGGAGAGCAGGCAAAAAGGAAATACACCAGAGCAGTTGGAAACTATGAGATTGCAGTACCCTGACTAACCACCACAACTAGAGGCAGCCGTGGAGCGTTCCTACGTTGGTCCTAGACGCCTCGTCACAGCCTGAGAAACTAACTACACCTAAAGATAGAAAGAGGAAAGCTATCTGCCCCGGAGCAGATCCCCAAAGAACATAGAAAGCCGCCAAACATGTAATGGCGGTTAGACAAGAAGAAATACTGACACAGACAGAAAATAGTATGAGCAAACGTTGGGGCCCAAACTTACTAAATAGAAAAGGATAGGAAGGGCACTTACTGCAATCCCAAAAAACCCTGAAAAGCACCAACGTTACTAATTTCAAAAACACCTGAGATCACACGACCTCTACCACCTAAACTAGTTCTCTGGTGTAACCAAAAACAAAACAGCAGCCACTGAAAAAACTGGAAAAAGCAAATGTACAATCATCAGTGGCTGAACTGAACTGAGAGGGCAAAAGCCCCCAGAGGGGACCCTGAAGGCCCCCAAAGAAGTGCAGGACAAAATGCAAAAATCAAGCACAAAAACAAAAGAAGAAAATGTCTTATCTGTTAGCAGGAGATTCAGACACGACACAGCAGGCTACCAAGGAAACAGGAATCAAGGATTGAGACCAGAACAATTGATCACCGGCAACCCTGATGGGAAGGCGACTCCCTTATATAAGACCAGTCAGTAACACCTGATCCAATTCACAATCTCACTGGACAGTCCAGTACCGTTAGTAACCACCAGACGGAGCTTCTGCTCAGAACTCATTTCCAGCCTATTCACAACACTTCAGGCTCTCTGAAAAGGATGGCGTTTCCTCCGCTGGTGTCCTGTTGATACAATCCTGACACATCTTTTTGTTCCAGGATGTTCCTAAGGGGTTTTCGCACAAGGGACACTCCTTATTCTTAGATTTATGTTTCTTCTTATGTACCCCCGATACTCCACCCCACCAATGTGTGTGAGAGAGAGGAGGTTTGGAGACAAGAGAGAGAAAAGAAACAGACATTAGCGTGCTGGACTTTCTCGAAGCTCACTCACCATTCGGACGTGTCAAAGGACTGTACCGGCTCTGGAGGCTGACTGTTTTTTTCGGAGTCTCCCGTCGAGACTACGGACCCCTCCTTGTGACGCTCCATCCGCATGTTACCCGAGCGGCTACCGCTGCTACTGCGGCGCGTCTGGCTCTTTTCACTTGATCGAGACTGCCGCTTCTCCTGCACCTCCTGGTGCGACTGCAAATGCTCCGGTGAAAGGCTCTCTATCATACCCACTGACACCTGATGAGCGTAGTCAGGCTTAAATAACAGATTTCCACCTTTTTGTTTTTGCTTAATTAATTACTTCACCTGGTTGATCCTGCACCTGCTTGCCTAGCGCCCTGACGTATGTGCATTATATTCTGCCCAAAGCATACACCTGTTACCTCAGGTACGCGTCTTACTCTTTGTGTGCCTCGCCAGCGCGTGCCCCCGTACTGAGCGCCCCGCTGCGCGTTCCCATGATTTCCTGGCCATATCCTCAGCTTGGTGAGCGCGCTGCCCAGCACTCACTTCCGGCCCGTACTCGTTACTTCCTGAGCTCAGGCGCGGCACCTGCTCTCCTGTGCGCGCACCCTGTCCTTCTTGGTGCGCGCGCTCCCAGTGGCGCGTCACGTCGGTCACTGGTGCGTGCTCCCATTCGTTTCCATGGCAGCTGACTAGGCCTCCGGCGTACACCTGCGTGCCAGTTTTTGCTCCCGTAGCGTGCCTGCTCCCACGCCACCAACGCCATGAAACCTGGTGCTGCTGCTACCGCCTCATACCTGTGGCCCTTCTGGGCCTGGATGAGACTTCCAACGCAGTTACTTCACCTCGCTGTCTCCTGTGTCAGGCTCCACCCTCAACAGGGAGGGATATCCATATGCCTCCGAGGAGCTTCACTTATGCCCGGGCACCGATGTGCCTTACAGGCTGCATGGCCACCTGCTGTCAACTGGGAGGACACCTTAAAGGTGGCCTCCGAGGACATATCCACACCTTGTAGGCATCAGGGAGGGTATAATTATGTGACCTCCGAGGCTCCGATTTCGCCCGGGTAGTGCATCACGGGCTGTGGCCATGCTTCGCTCAGGGGGGCATGGAATACATGACCCCCAAGGCGACTACCGGCACCTGGCGACGGTTGTAGCAGACCTGTGCCTGCCAGTATTCATCAGTCCCAGGCCTGGGCATCCTCTTCATCCACCGAGAGTCTTCTATCTTGAGGGTTCCCCATCAAGGACAGGAAACCAACTGATGCGGAGAGAGGAGCCGCCCCTTTTATCTTGAAGGTTTCCTGTCCTTGAAGGGTGGATCCCTCTCTCGTGGTGCCGTCATGTATGATGGAAAAATAAATCTGAGAGAATGTTGGCTAACTTGGCGAAAGGGGTAAGAAAACCGCAAGGAATTTTCCAGTTAAAGGATTTTAATGGTGAAATTCATACCAATCCTAAAACAATTATTGATATTCTGTGCTCCTACTATAAAATCCTATATAATAATCCACGGAAAACCCCTTCTTTTACAGGTACACTATTAGACAAGGTCAAGCTGCCCACTTTTTCTGATGAACAAAACATTTATTAAATAAACAGATATCCTTGGAGGAGGTCACTAATACAATCAAGAACATGAGTCCAAATAAGGCCCATGGCCCAGATGGCTATACAAACGAATTTTACAAATCTCTAAATGCTGAAATTTCTCCCAAATTAGAAACAATTTTTAATAAAATAGCGCAAGAGGATTCCATTTTTCCTTCGGCAAATATGGGTTATATTAAATTGCTACTGAAGCCAGGTAAAGACCCTCTATCCCCTAACTCATATAGGCCTATATCTCTTATTAACTCCATCATGTCCAAAATAATGGCTGATAGACTAGCATCAGTTCTACCTCACCTTATATCTCCTGCCCAGGAGGGGTTTGTAGAGGGTCGCTCGGCCACTTAGAATATTAGAAAAGTACTCTTGGTACTAGATAAAGTGCACTCTTCATCTAATTTAAAAGAGTCCTCTGCGATTGTCTCATTAGACGCGGAGAAGGCCTTTGATAACATTCAGTGGGAGTGGCTATACAATGTCTTAACAAAAATGTATTTATCTGGTGTTTTCTTTAATTACATTCGTAATTTATATTCTTCTCTGAGAGCTCAAGTGTACACTCCAGGTTTTTCGTCTACTCCCTTCCCTCTCGAAAAAGGGACAAGGCAAGGATGCCCGTTGTCCCCCCTTCTTTTTAATTTGGCCCTGGAACCCTTAGTCCACGTGATCCAAATACATTTTCCGGGATCCAATTTACCAAGAAATCGGTTCAAGCGGCGTTTTTTGGGAATGACGTTATTTTGTTTATGTCCAATCCCTCTCTCCATTTGCCGAAGGTGCTTGACCTTCTTAGGGATTTTGGTTCTTACTCTGGTTTTAAAATCAACATAAAGCAATGCAAAATACTTCCATTAACTGAAAAAGGAATAAAACTTTACTCAACTATGTCCTTGGGTGGTTTGCACTAGCGCCTTTATATATCACTTATCTGGGAATTAACCCCTTCATGACCCAGCCTATTTTGACCTTAAAGACCTGGCCATTTTTTGCAATTCTGACCAGTGTCCCTTTATGAGGTAATAACTCAGGAACGCCTCAACGGATCCTAGCGATTCTGAGAATGTTTTTTCGTGATATATCGGGCTTCATGGTAGTGGTAAATTTAGGTCGATAATTTTTTCATTTATTTGTGAAAAAAAATGGAAATTTGGCAAAAATTTTGAAAATTTTGCAATTTTCAAATTTTGAATTTTTATTCTGTTAAACCAGAGAGTTATGTGACACAAAATAGTTAATAAATAACATTTCCCACATGTCTACTTTAAATCAGCACAACATTGGAAACAAATTTTTTTTTTGTTAGGAAGTTATAAGGGTTAAAAGTTGACCAGAGATTTCTCATTTTTCCAACAAAATTTACAAAACCATTTTTTTTTAGGGACCACCTCACATTTGAAGTCACTTTGAGGGGTCTATATGGCAGAAAATACCCAGAAGTGACACCATTCTAAAAACTGCACCCCTCAAGCTACTCAAAACTACATTCAAGAAGATTATTAACCCTTCAGGTGCTTCACAGGAACTAAAGCAACGTGGAAGGAAAGAATGGACATTTTAATTTTTCCAACAATTTTCTTTTAGCATCAATTTTTTCATTTTTACATGGGCACAGGATAAAATGGATCCTAAAATTTGTTGAGCAATTTCTCTGAGTACACCGATACCTCATATGTGGTCATAAACCACTTTTTGGGCGCACGGCAGGGCTCAGAAGGGAAGGAGCGCCATTTGACTTTTTGAATGGAAAATATGCTGGAATATTTAGCGGTTGCCATGTCGCATTTGGAAAGTCCCTGATGTGTCTAAACATTGGAGCTCCCCCACAAGTGACCCCATTTTGGAAACTAGACCACCCAAGGAACTTATCTAGATGTGTGGTGAGCACTTTGAACCCCAAGAGCTTCACAGAACGTTATAACGTAGAGCCGTAAAATTGAAAAATCATATCTTTTCCACAAAAATTATCTTTTCACCCCCAATTTTTATTCACCAAAGGGTAACAGGACCCCAGAAGATATTGTGCAATTTGTCCTAAGTACGCTGATACCCCATATGTGGGGGTAAACCATTATTTGGGCGCATGGCAGAGCCCGGAAGGGAAGGAGCGCCGTTTTCGAATGCAGACTTTGAAGGAATGTCCTGCTGGCGTCATGTCATGTTTGGAGAGCCCCTGATGTGCCTAAACAGTAAAAAAACCCAAAAGTGATCACATTTTGGAAACTAGACCCCCTAAGGAACTTATCTAGATGTGTGGTGAGCACTTTGAACCCCCAAGTGCTTCACAGAAGTTTATAACGTAGATCCATGAAAATAAAAATATCATATTTTTTTCCACAAAAATGATCTTTTTGCCCCAAAATTTTTATTTTTATAAGGGTAACAGGAGAAATTGGCCCCCAAAAGTTGATGTGCAATTTGTGCTGAGTACGCTGATACCCCATATGTGGGAGTAAACCACAGTGATCGCCTTACTGCCATCTTTGGGAGACAGAATGAACAAATCCACAAAAGGTGAAGAATTGGTTTTCTTTTTTACGCCGTTCCTCGTGCGGTATTAGCGATTAGGCGACTTTATTTTTCGGGTCAGTGCGATTACAGCGTTACCAGATTTACATCCTTTTTTCATGTTTAGCTTCTGTCACACACTAAAAGACGCTTTTTTTGGAAGAATTTTTTGTAAGAAATTTTTGCATCGCCGTATTTTGAGAGCTATAATTTTTCCATATTTCGGCCGACAGAGTCATGTGCAGGCTTATTTTTTGCAGGACAAGCTGACGTTTTTATTGGTACCATAACATTTTTTGATCGCTTCCTATTCCGATTTTTGTGGAGGCAGAATGAACAAAAACCAGCAATTCAGGAATTGTTTTTTTTTGTTTTTTTTCTCTCCGTTCAGCGTGTGGTAAAATTGAAAAAGCAGCTTTTTTCTTCGGGTCACTACGATTACAATATCTCATTTATATCTTTTTTTATGTTTTGGCGTTTTTTTTACACAATAAAAACTTTTATAGAAAAAATAATTATTTTTGCATCAGTTTATTCCGTGAGCTATAACTTTTTTATTTTTTTGCTGATGATACTGTTTGGCAGCTTGTTTTCTGCGGGACAAGAT
This sequence comes from Oophaga sylvatica, assembly GCA_033576555.1. Classification (NCBI taxonomy): domain Eukaryota; kingdom Metazoa; phylum Chordata; class Amphibia; order Anura; family Dendrobatidae; genus Oophaga; species Oophaga sylvatica. Next base: position 26,892 of record JARQOD010004666.1, read on the forward strand.
GATGTTTTCAGCGGTACCATGTTTATTTATATCCGTCTTTTTGATCGCGTGTTATTGCACTTTTTCCAAGCGGTATGATGATACCGCTTGGAAAAAGTATAATTTACTACTTTTTTGTGTTTTTTTTTACGGCTTTCATTGAAGGGGTTAACTAGGGTTACGATTTTATAGATGGGATTTTTACGGACACGGCGATACCAAACGTGTATTTTTTTTGTTTTTTTTTTACATAAAAATGTGTATTTTTTAGGGGATTATTTTTATTATATTTTTTTTTTACAAATTTTTTGTTAAATTTTCTTTTTTCACCTTGTCCCTTTATGGGACTTTCACTGTTTCACTTTTGTTGCAGGTATAATGTATTGCAATGCTCCAGCATTCCAATACATTATACCTATGGAGAAAGCTGCTATGACCATGTTGTGAGCATGGTCACAGCGGCTTTCCGTAGCTAGATGACCCGGAGGTTGTCATAACAACCCCCGGGACATCAAGGCAGAGATCGGGCCCTGCGATTATATCGCAGGGACGCCGATCTGAGGCAGAGGGCGCTCCAGACCCTCTGCCTCCCCCCCTGAACGCTGCAATCGCGCTCGATCGCAGCAGTCAGGGGGTTAACAGCCAGGGGCGGCGGGGTCGTTGATCCTGGCTGTCAGTGCAGGAAGCTCGGCCACTGCAGCGCTGAGCTCCTGCACTGATCGCGCTGAAGATGCTGAAATTTCAGCATCTCCTGCGCGATATCTGCTGCAAAGGTCCCCGCACCGCTTGCCGCGCCTGTCAGCTGTCACGGACAGCTTTCGGCACTGAACTACCACTGCGTGTTTACACGCAGTGGTAGTTCAAAGGCAGGACGTGCACAATCCGTCATGGTGCCAAAACTGACATCCTGCCATTGACATACAAGAAGAAAAGGTAGCACACTGTAGCGCTATAGCTTGCAAACACGAAATATGAAAAATATGAAAAATGAATTGCATCATTACCTTAGAAATATGAAAAATTGAGAAGTCTTAGCGCATAAGATGGCCAAATTATGTGAGCCTGATAGCCATGTCAAGGCTCTTCTCGTATATCAGGTCCTAACTAATGCCTATCCTCGCTTAGAAAAGTCTGTCTGCATGGGAACCTATGAATCCTCTCTTCAGACTAAAATCTACATCTCTGTGGAGGGGTGATGAACCTGTTGTAATTAAAAAGCCTGTGACCACCAGGTGGAGTGCTCAGGCAGAAGGTAAATAAATACATATCAAAAAACTGACCGGCACATCCAAACATAGATTCAGTGTGAACAGGTGCTAAACCTAGAGTCACCAACTCATATACATACAAGAAGAAAAGGTAGCACACTGTAGCGCTATAGCTTGCAAACACGAAATATGAAAAATATGAAAAATGAATTGCATCATTACCTTAGAAATATGAAAAATTGAGAAGTCTTAGCGCATAAGATGGCCAAATTATGTGAGCCTGATAGCCACGTCAAGGCTCTTCTCGTATATCAGGTCCTAACTAATGCCTATCCTCGCTTAGAAAAGTCTGTCTGCATGGGAACCTATGAATCCTCTCTTCAGACTAAAATCTACATCTCTGTGGAGGGGTGATGAACCTGTTGTAATTAAAAAGCCTGTAACCACCAGGTGGAGTGCTCAGGCAGAAGGTAAATAAATACATATCAAAAAACTGACCGGCACATCCAAACATAGATTCAGTGTGAACAGGTGCTAAACCTAGAGTCACCAACTCATATACATACAAGAAGAAAAGGTAGCACACTGTAGCGCTATAGCTTGCAAACACGAAATATGAAAAATATGAAAAATGAATTGCATCATTACCTTAGAAATATGAAAAATTGAGAAGTCTTAGCGCATAAGATGGCCAAATTATGTGAGCCTGATAGCCATGTCAAGGCTCTTCTCGTATATCAGGTCCTAACTAATGCCTATCCTCGCTTAGAAAAGTCTGTCTGCATGGGAACTGTCGTCGCTGTTATCTTGTTAACCCTTTCCTCCTCAGAATGTGGTACCAGAGAGAATAAGACACAAACCAAAGGGTGCGTCAATATACTCTACTCTTTATTGCTAATGAAGGGGCTTATATACACCCCTGAGGCAGGAAGCGGAATTACCATATATGGCAGTTAATACAACTTATCATTAAAGCACGTAACATACTGTTTTCTAACCAAACTTTCCATCTTTGCCTTTAGCTCCTGATTTTCGCTCCTAGTACAGAGTATCTCTTCATGTCAGGAGGAGTATTTATTAATGAAGGAACATTCCTTTCTTATCTTCCCTTCTGCTATGCCTCAGCTTTCCAAGGCCTTGAGAAGAAATACTGAATTTAACTCTGCTAGCCTTATCATAAATGGATGGAAAAGTATTCACATGAATTTAACTCTAACATTCCCTCCTTTTTTTCCTTCATTTGATCAATACATATCTTCATATCTCCTCTTTGTCTTAGTACATCGTCTAATACACATCAAACAAATTTTAAAAAGTAAATAGATAGCAAGACATATCAATAAAACCTGTAGGCCAGCTTGTATTATCCCAGTCAGCCATCCCCTATGCCTTTGAACCAATTTGCGGGGTTAAGAAAGGAGAAAGTATTTGCCCACCATGAATCTTGATTCTTCAGATTTGCCTCATCATATAGTTTCCTTAACTTTATGACATCCTCTAGCTTATGTTTAAGGGTTAAAACACTAGAATTATCAATATAATAGCAACATGCAGGTCCAATAATCTGGCACATCCCTCCTTGAGCTGCAGTCAGGTAATCTAACACGAGAGTATGTTGGTTAGTAACAATAATTAGCTGGTTCTGTACTGCAAGGGACCCATTCATGATATCTAAAATATCCCATATTTGATCATCTAGGTAATCTGTGGATTCTACCAACTTATCCCATGTCTGAGTTATCATAGGGTAGATAAATAATGCACTGAAAAATTTATTTGCTATCCCCATCTCCACTATGTGTGGTCTCCCATTTGGGCGAGGTCTATTGTCTGCAGATCGTTTATGTAATATACGAATCCAACAGTTTGCAACAGTTTGGTTTTGTTCTTTCAGTCCATCCACTAAAACTAAGTGGTGTCTAATGAACCTGTTATCATCACCATCTACTCGGCTAAGTCTGTTCCAAGCATCCGTTACTGCAAGGATGCAAGCAAATGTCATTAGTAGCATCATTCCTCTTCTGGAGGCTCTCCAAGGATCTTCTTACAATGCGATGCGTGGATCCAAGTTTCTTTGCCTTGTAGCTTGACTGCGGTACTTGTCGTCAGTAGAACTTGAAAAGGTCCATCAAATCTCGGATCCAGACTCTTTCTCACGTGTCTTTTAATGACTACCCAGTCTCCGGGCTGCAAGCTGTGACTCCCAGGATCCTGGTTCGGATCTGGAAGAGAACTGAAGACATTATCATGTACTTTTTTTGAGTCTTTTATGCAAATCCCTTACATATGAGCTACTCATCTCCAGTGCTTGGGGAAAGAAACATCCTAAACTAGGCATTTTGCCAAGTAGTACTTCATACGGAGAAAGTCCAGTTTTTCTATTTGGAGTGTACCTTACTGAGTATAGGGCTAACGGTAAACATTCAGGCCAAGATTTCCCTGTTTCAGCCATGGCCTTTTGGATTTTTAACTTCAATGTCCCATTTAGTCTTTCTACTTTTCCACTGCTTTGTGGATGATATGGGGTATGAAAAGCTTGTTGAATTCCCAGAGCTGTCAAGACTTCATTCATTATTTCACCTGTGAAATGTGTACCTCTGTCACTTTCGATCACCTCTGGTACTCCATACCTGCACACCACCTCCGCAAGCAGCTTCTTTGCGGTTGCCGCAGCCGTAGCCTTGGCAATCGGGAAAGCCTCCGGCCAACCTGAGAATAAATCAAAAACACACCAACGCGTACTCCCATGATCCTGATTTTGGCAGCTGAATATAATCAATCTGCAGTCTCTGGAAAGGATAGAGGGGCCGAGGGGTGTGTTTGGGTGGTGTCTTGACTACCCTTCCCTGATTATGTGTAGCACATACCATGCATCCCTGGATCAAACCTTCTATACAGGTGGAAAAGCCTGGTGCTACCCAATGCTTCTGCATCACGCTCATTACAGCAGTTTTGGACTGGTGGGTTGGCCCATGTAACATCTGGGCGACCGCAGGGTACAACGCTCTTGGAAGGCATCGACGCATCCCTCTCCCCCATACCCCAGTTGCTGCATTCAGACATGCACCTTCTTTTTCCCACTTTTCTACTTCCTCCTGGCGCACCTGAGCCTGCATCTGGGCTAAGGCATCCTCCGACACAAAGGGATTTTTGGGAGCGCTTACCTGGTGCATCGTTACCCCTTGGAGTGGTCTACTGGCTGCTGTTTTTGCTGCTGTATCGGCCATTGCGTTTCCTTTACTCACCTGATCAGTGCGTCTGGTATGTGCTTTAACTTTTATGACAGCTACCTTTTGGTAATTGTAATGCATCAATTAACTGCTGGACTGCGTCAGCATTTTTAATGGGATGTCCTGCTGCCGTCAGGAATCCTCTAGATTTCCAAATTGGACCAAAATCATGAGCTATACCGAATGCGTATCTAGAATCTGTGTAGATGTTAACAATTCTACCTTCAGCTATCTTACAGGCCTCGGTCAGAGCCTTAAATTCAGCCTCCTGGGCCGACTGATGTGGGAGCATTGGTTCTGCTTTGATCACTGCATTCAGGGAGACGATGGCATACCCGGTGTGGAAGGTACCTGAGTCATCTTGGTGGCGAGATCCATCTACAAAAAAATTCAAAATCAGCATTAAGTCTCTCAGTTTCAAACACTGTGGGTAGGCCTGCTGTTTCCTGTGCCATAAGCTGAACACAGTCTTGAGGAATCTCCTCTCTTGGATCTTCTTTGTATAAAACCGTACCTGACCCCTCCTTTAGATCCGAGAGAGGTAACAACGTGGCAGGATTAAGTGTGGTACATCTCTGCAAAGAAACATTTGGAGGCATTAAAAGTGCACATTGCAATCGAAGGTGACGTGCAGCTGAAAGGTGTGCCGGTTGCACCTGGTTCAGTATGTTATATACGTCATGAGGTGTAAGTACTGTCAGTGGATGATCAAGAACGATATCTGACGATTTGTGGAGCAATAGTCCTACAGCATGTACTGCCCGTACACAGGACGGGGCACCTCTAGCCACTGCATCTAGTCTTCCACTGAAATAGGCTACAGGCCTTTGATTGTCACCATGTAACTGAGTCAATACCCCTGCCGCGTGTCCCTGCTGTTCGTGGAGATACAGGGTGAATGGTAGTTCGTAGTTGGGGGTTCCTAGCGCTGGAGCTGCCACAATCCTGTTTTTGAGAGAATAAAAACAGTCTATACCTTCAGGAGTTAGTTTAAAAGGCACAATGGTGATACAGTCATAGAGAGGCTGCATGAGGATTGATACAGCATGAATCCACTGCCTGCAGTAGGAAATCAGTCTAAGAAATATCCTAAGAGCGGCAACATTAACAGGGAATAGGAAAATTCTGTACAGCTTCTTTGCGAGCGCTGGTCAGATGTCGCGCCCCCGGTGTAATGCAATGTCCCAAAAAGATAACTGAAGATTTACAGAATTGCAGTTTATCCTTTGACGCTTTACATCCAGCTTGGTACAAAAACAACATAAGTGATATTGTTGCAATACGACACTGTTTCCTGGAGGGGGCACAAATCAGTAAGTCATCAACATATTATAAAAATAACATTGGCAAAATCAATAACTGTGAACCAAGCAGCTTCCTGAGATATCTGGAACAAAAGTGTATATATATATATTGTACCAGCCAATACATAGAGAGTTAAATCTCGTAGTTGAAGGGGGAAGCTGGAGTTTTTTTTTCTGTTAAAGCTACTGATAAGAACCTAGCTGCAGGCCTGCTGCCAAAGGTGGGGGCTAGGTTTTAACATCACTTGCTACCAGTTTCTGCATCTGCTGAGCAATAGTCGTTTCTTGAGCTAAACTAAGAAGATACTGTCTCTGTTGGGGCAGGATTGCACCTGGCTTTAATTTGACCATGACTGGCTGCACCCTTAATCTGCCCACATCTGTTTTATCTGAAGCCCAGAAATCATGCGGTATCACACCTTCTAACATTGAAGGAAATTAATTTGTCCTCTTCTGTAATTACTGAATTGTCTGCCCCCGTGTCCACTTGGAACTCAACCTCATGTCCCCCTGGTGTTCACCTGCACTGTGCATTTAGGAGTGGGGGGGTAAGGAGACAAGGGGGTTCATGTGCAAGCTACCTCTTTTTGCCTGCGCTAAATCATGTTGTGCCCCCTGTGCTATTCTCGCTAGATCCTCTGCTTTAACTGATCTCCAATCTGGTCTACTTACTTTCTCTGCCTGTCTATCTTTCTTCTCACGTACTCTGACCTTCGATTCTTACATACTGTGTCTATTCTAAAAACATATTCAACAAAATCTAAAAACTGTTGCACTCTTTCCTGTGCATCCTCACGAATACCCGATGGGAGGGGCTGGTCAAACCTCAGCCTGCAGTTTCCTTATCTGTAGAATGACCTTGGTGTACAGCAAAATACCATCTCGCTGCTGCCAGCACTTATCTCTGCTTGCTGTCACTGACTTCTGCATTGTCAGGTGTGGTCCTACACACATAGCACTTGTATGTCTCATCTATCAGTCTATCGTATCTAGCTTCATCTGCCAATTTCCCTTTTATAAGTGCTTGCAAATCCTGTCTAGTTGCTTTATTAGAGCCGACTGCTCTGTAGGGCTCCATGGTCTGTACATTTCTACTGTCCGGGGGGGGGGGAAGCAGACAGGAGGGTAAATCAGTCATCCCTGTTTTTGTCAGTCTGTAACGTCCGTCTCCTAATTCTTCAGTCTTTTCTTCTAAGTAATCACACGCACTCATCCACAGGTTCACTGTTTTCCTTTGTCTCTCAACCATCCATGATGTGAGTCAAAGAACCTTTTCCATTTATCACTGTTCAATTCTCCGTTTTCATTCATGCCTGCTTTTCACAATCTCTGCGCACAACTAAATCTTTAGCAGAAATGCCTTCCTTGGCATTTTTGGTCCCCCATTTTTTTATCTCCTCACCTAGAAGAGATTCTCTTGTCACCAAGACAAGTTTGTCACCAAGACAATTGCGTCACTATGACTCCGTCACCAAGACTCTGTCACTTAGACAATGGGCCACAAAGGTTTCTGAACCATTTCACTGCTCGCTCTTCAATATTTGTACGCCAACCAAATGAACAATCCAATCACACAGACACCAAGACAAAACCACAACACAATCATTGGATCCATACTGTCATTATTCAAAGGAGGAAAGGCAGGACTGACAATTAATCTGAGGGTCTACTGGTTCAAAGGGACCTGAGCCAGGAATACCTGTGAATTACCTGGAAAGCCGACCGCTCGGGGAGGAGGGAGTCCACTATACAGTGATATAGATTTTGGGTAGAATATAATAAGTATTCTTACCCCAGCGCTGTATGTATATCACCAACAGAAGGCTCCGCTCATCCCACGTCTCCGGACCGGTCGGGCTTCCTCAGAGTAGATTAACTCAGGTCCCTGTTCGGGCGCCAGGCTGTCGTCGCTGTTATCTTGTTAACCCTTTCCTCCTCAGAATGTGGTACCAGAGAGAATAAGACACAAACCAAAGGGTGCGTCAATATACTCTACTCTTTATTGCTAATGAAGGGGCTTATATACACCCCTGAGGCAGGAAGCGGAATTACCATATATGGCAGTTAATACAACTTATCATTAAAGCACGTAACATACTGTTTTCTAACCAAACTTTCCATCTTTGCCTTTAGCTCCTGATTTTCGCTCCTAGTACAGAGTATCTCTTCATGTCAGGAGGAGTATTTATTAATGAAGGAACATTCCTTTCTTATCTTCCCTTCTGCTATGCCTCAGCTTTCCAAGGCCTTGAGAAGAAATACTGAATTTAACTCTGCTAGCCTTATCATAAATGGATGGAAAAGTATTCACATGAATTTAACTCTAACAGAACCTATGAATCCTCTCTTCAGACTAAAATCTACATCTCTGTGGAGGGGTGATGAACCTGTTGTAATTAAAAAGCCTGTGACCACCAGGTGGAGTGCTCAGGCAGAAGGTAAATAAATACATATCAAAAAACTGACCGGCACATCCAAACATAGATTCAGTGTGAACAGGTGCTAAACACTGCTTAGTGCTTAGACAGACTTTTCTAAGCGAGGATAGGCATTAGTTAGGACCTGATATACGAGAAGAGCCTTGATGTGGCTATCAGGCTCACATAATTTGGCCATCTTATGCGCTAAGACTTCTCAATTTTTCATATTTCTAAGGTAATGATGCAATTAATTTTTCATATTTCGTGTTTGCAAGCTATAGCGCTACAGTGTGCTACCTTTTCTTCTTGTATGTATATGAGTTGGTGACTCTAGGTTTAGCACCTGTTCACACTGAATCTATGTTTGGATGTGCCGGTCAGTTTTTTGATATGTATTTATTTACCTTCTGCCTGAGCACTCCACCTGGTGGTCACAGGCTTTTTAATTACAACAGGTTCATCACCCCTCCACAGAGATGTAGATTTTAGTCTGAAGAGAGGATTCATAGGTTCACATGCAGACAGACTTTTCTAAGCGAGGATAGGCATTAGTTAGGACCTGATATACGAGAAGAGCCTTGACGTGGCTATCAGGCTCACATAATTTGGCCATCTTATGCGCTAAGACTTCTCAATTTTTCATATTTCTAAGGTAATGATGCAATTCATTTTTCATATTTTTCATATTTCGTGTTTGCAAGCTATAGCGCTACAGTGTGCTACCTTTTCTTCTTGTATGTATATGAGTTGGTGACTCTAGGTTTAGCACCTGTTCACACTGAATCTATGTTTGGATGTGCCGGTCAGTTTTTTGATATGTATCCTGCCATTGACGGACTGTGCACGTCCATGGACATTAAGGGGTTAAAGTAGTTAATTTAATTTTGTATTAAAAATAATTGTTTGTATAATCAATAATTATTAATACAAAAACTAAAATCATGGCACCTTCCTTTTAAACAAAAAAGGGGTATTTGGTGTGCAAATCCAAGTAGACCCCAAAATAATCATATTAGAATATTTGGGAGAATAGGTCGATTTTGAATCCCCGATGGCTGTAGGTCTTTCGAGAACATTGTATCAAGCACATAAACTTACTGCACAACATTTACCAGACGCCCAACCACCGACCGTTAATGAGTTAATAAATAAGCTAAACAACATTATTTGGTTGGAAAAAGGAGGTATATAGAAATAGAAAAGCAATTAAGAAACTTGACAATCTGGGGACCCTGGCTGAATGTTCTAAGCCTGCCATCTGGAGAACTCCTGAGAAATAACATATGGCAATTTATGGCTTCAGGAACACTTGTGGTATGATCAATCCAGGCTAAATGATATAAACAGGGCCAGTACACATGCAAACTAATTATTATAACTGAATGGCCGATGTTCTAATGTATACACATCATAAAAAAATATGAATACAGATTTCTCTTGAGTGTTAGTGGGGGTGGGGGCGTTGTATTAGTAGTTTGCTTGAATGAAAAAAAAAGAATCCTTGGAAGAAGATGACAACTTTATTGTATTTTATGTATAACAATAATGTGTAATGCTACCATGCAACATTGAAAATATCTTTGCTCTACTCATGTCTCTCTGTAAAACTTTAATGTGTAATTTTCTGAATAAAAATTATCTAATTAAAAACGTGGGTCTTATAGTCCAAGAAATATGGTAAGTTCTGAAGACATTTCCCTTTCTCATTTAATTATACGACTGTTTGTTATGTTTTTGTACAATTTGTCAATAACGTATAATGTTTCTTCCCTTCTGAATTATTTTTGATGGTCAACTAAATACGATTTTAAAGTATTTCATTGTTCACACTCTAGGTATGATAAGGACTTCTCCTCTGTGTGGGATTTTGACTTCTCATTCCTCATGTTTGGTCCTGTTAAAATAAAAACACTAAGGCTGTGGTTCCACGGTCCGGAACCACAGCGCTTTGGACGGAGCGGAAATTCCGCTCCGTCTAAGCCCCGCCCCCTTTATGACGCGCGATCTTTCCGGAGGTGTTCAGGACACCTCCGGAACACCTCCGGAAAGAGCGCAGGGCTACATAGCCCTGTGTAATATTCTGTTGCGGCGACGCACCGTCGCCGCAATACGCGAGGACATGCTGCGGTCTAAAAAGACGCGCCGCATGTCTGTTTACGCAGGTTTGCCACCTGCGTATTGTTACGCATAGTGGAGACGGGATTTCTTGAAATCCCCTCCACTATGCTGTAACATCTGGACGCTGCGTGTTTGGCGCTGCGCCAGCGCACAGCGCCAAACACGCGGCGTATCCTGACCGTGGAAACTCACCCTTATATAAACCTCCTGGCATGGTTCCAGCAATTGTGTTTCGGGGGCTCATGTAAGGTTGTTACGTCATGTGAGTCCTGCGTCCAATTAGCGCTGGCTTCACTGTTCTCACCTTCGGACAAATCGAACAATAAGAAGTTAAAGAGAAGTCGCAGCCTTGGCTTCCTGTTGAAGTTTAATATGTCTGAGGGCGTGGACAGTGAAGCTGGGACTGATGGGGCACAGGGCTCGTATGATGTTACAACCTCATATGTACCAATACTGCTGAAACAGCACTGGCATGGAAGGTGAATATGATTTTTTATTTTAACAAGGCCAAACATGATGACAACCCCTTTGAGAAAATACAATTTCCGTTTAAAGCATTTCCCACATTAAGAACATGAAAAAGGCTTGTCCCCTGTGTGGGTTCTCTGGTGATGATCAAGATGTGCTTTCCGGGTAAAACATTTCCACATTCTGAACATGAAAAAGGCTTCTTCCCTGTGTGGGTTCTCTGGTGCTTAACACAATCTGATTTATGGTTAAAACATTTCCCACATTGTGAACATGAAAAAGGCTTCTCCCCTGTGTGAATTCTCTGGTGTATAACAAGACTGCATTTCTGGTTAAAATATTTCCCACATTCTGAACATGAAAAAGGCTTCTCCCCTGTGTGGGTTCTCTGGTGCTTAATCAAATCTGGTTTCTGGTTAAAACACTTCCCACATTCTGAACATGAAAAAGGCTTCTCCCCTGTGTGAGTTCTTTGGTGCTTAACCAAACTTGATCTATTGTTAAAACTTTTCGCACATTCGGAACAAGAGAAAGGCTTCTCCCCTGTGTGAGTCCTTTGGTGTATAACAAGACTCCCTTTCCAGTTAAAACATTTCCCACATTCTGAACATGAAAAAGGCTTCTCCCTGTGTGAGTTCTCTGGTGTATAACAAGAATTGATTTTTTGTTAAAGCATTTCCACATTCTGAACATGAAAAAGGCTTCTCTCCTGTGTGAGTTCTCTGGTGTATAACAAGAATTGATTTTTTGTTAAAGCATTTCCCACATTCTGAACATGAAAAAGGCTTCTCCCCTGTGTGAGTTTCTTGGTGTATAACAAGATCTGAATTTTGGTTGAAACATTTCACACACTTGGAACAAGAAAATCTGTTATCTGCTGTGTGAATTGTTTCATGTTTAAGAAAAAAGCTTTGAAAGGGAAAGCTATTTCCATATTCTAAAGGTGAAAATGGCTTCTTTTCTTTAGGAGCAGTTAGTTTTTTAATGCTTATTTTGTGACTTTGATTTTTATTAGTATGAGGTAATGAATCAGAAGTTAGTTTCAACGGATCAGATGACAGATCTTTGCTGTGAAGAGTTGATGGTACATCTGGAGTAATGGCATTCACTTCAATTGTATCCAAGGGGATCTCAGGATCATCTGATTTAAAAAGTGAAGATGTCAGCTGTCCCTCTGATCTAGTGGTACAGTAATCTGCTAAGAAAAAACCAATTATTATTTTTCAATAAAATATTCTTGAACTTAATATTTTTGAACATTTCTACTTAACCTGCTATTTTTACTGACAGTTTATGTAAAAAATTTGAATTATTCACCAAGAAAATGACAGCTCACAGTCTAATAGAAAACCTCATGGCATGAACCAGTAGAGCGTGGTGTTCAACTGTTTGTTCATTCTGCCTCCCAAAATATGGAATAAAAAGCCACCAAACAATGTTATGTAGACAAAAATAATACCAATAAAAAGTCCCCTCTTAGGTCCATCATCTGCCAATGGAAATACAGAGGTTTCTACATTATTAGTGGCTCAAAGGCTCTTGAAAAGCAACATGGCTTCCATAAACCAATCCAGCAAAATCCGCTCTTCCAAAGTCAAATTTCCCCCTCACCGCTGAGCCTTGCAGTGTGCCAAGCCACATTTAGCAACCATATATTTGACATTATTATAGTGAGAATAACCCTCTTAATTAACAGTTGTGTGTCTCCTTAAGCACAACCTGGGCACTAGGTGTTTGGTAATAAAATGGTATATTTGTAATTTTTACTCTCCTACATCCACTGCGTGCTAATTATCGGAAAGTGTCTGTAGAGTCCAAATAATCACTACTCCTATAGCTTAATTCACTGAGTATACTGTCCAAAATTGAGTCACATTATGGGGATTTCTACTGCTTTGGTTTTCTGACATTTTGTCATATTAGGGCTTCTACAAATGCTGTGTCCCATCTTCTCTGGGATCTGCTCCTTTGACGTCTACTTATTCATTCTGCAGATGGCGCTGGAAACGGAGGAGACATTAGAACCAGAAGCTCGGGGGGCGCGGACTCTGTCCAGACACTAAGAGTAAGGTACCTGGGACCTGTAGTGCCATCCATTCTGGCAGTTTGGGTGTGTACGCTGTCCAGCTAAAGTACTCTGCTCCCTACTTCAGCCAATTGGAAAGCACCGCAGCCTACTAAAGTTTGAAGCATATTGCCGGAAGCTGCGAGATACATGCTTGTTCTCCTCCGGTTCAGTCCTCAGTACTTAGCTCCCAGCTTGTGTATTTGTTTCCTGTTGTGACCCCTGCCTGTTTACTGACTACTCTTAGATGCAGAGCTGTAGGGGAGATCAGCTCAACATTGGGTCTTATCCGAGGAGTCTAATAGGCGATAAAATCAAAATTACACTCACCTTTTTTGAGTATCTATAAAGCATGCAATAAAGCACATCAGCTGCAGCGGTTCCATGGGTCAATAAATGACCCAACAATATCCAGGAAAGGAAGCAGAGGTTTGTGGATGATCTCCACGCTTGCTGATCAATGATGAGACATATATTCCAGATTGTCAAATGGATAGGGGTTTATTCTAAGCATTGCAAAGTACAAAAGATACTTGTGGTTATCCTGACGAAGAAGTCTTTTGTACTTTGAAACACGTAGAATAAACCACTATCCATCTGACAATCTGGGATATACGTCTCATCATTGATCAGCAGGGGAAATCATCCACAAACCTCTCCTTTCTTTCCTGGATACTGACTACTCTTGCGTCTTCTGATTTTGTATTTTCTCTGCACTCCCTGTTGTGGCCAGACTACCTGACTATTCTTCTTGACATCTCATACTACAGAAAAGCAAGTATCAACGTGGCCCAACCTAGGAGTCTTTGTGTAAGTCCAGATGTAGAGGGGTTAAAGAAGTTAAAGGGTGATGGGCAAACTGTGACTATAGACAATAACGCATCTACTGAAATAATCAAGATGAATGGTCTTTTTAAGGATAAAAAAATGAGTAACTAATGGTAAAACCTCTCCTGGATAATTAGAGTATGGGGCTCAGTGGCTCTTGGCAATATAAACTATCGTAAAGGACAATATTTTCTATCACATGAGTTTCAAGAAGAAATATACTTTTAAAGAGAGCTATTTATAATAGTGCAGAGCTGATGTGTTATAAATTTAGACTCTGAGCATTTGGAAGAGGCAATGGAGACCTTTTTTTAAAGACCACCACGGAATTACTCACATAAGTGAGGCAGGCTGATCCCACCATAATCAAACTATCATACAGATGAACATGTAAAAAAAGACAGAATAAAAAAATGTTACATTCCCAACCAGAGGTGTATCTAAGGGGGGGCAGCCGGGGCATGTGTCCCGGGCGCAGCCAACAGGGGGGCGCAGTCAGGTTGCCTAATGCGGCGGTCCACAGTGTCTCCCCCGCGGCTGCATTCTGCCGCCCCCGGACTGAGAGTCAGCTGTTCCCAGTGCCGACAGTGAAGCTGACAGCCGGCACAGAGAAGCTGCTGCGTGCTGGCTCCCAGGGATCAATTGTACTGGCATCTATACAGACACCAGTACAATTGTAGCTCTGACCGCCGCGCCGGGTCAGAGCGACGCCAGCAGCGTGATCAGGTCATGTGATCACGCTGCTGACGTCACTCGCCGGCGGCGCCCAGAAGGGTGAAGACTGGTGTTGAGTGTGCTCCACTATGGAGCTGAAGAAACCACTGAAGATTAACAGGGGGACATAATGTGTGAGTGTGTCAGTGTGTGTATGTGTGGGGGAATTTAGAGTGGGGATGGGGGGTGGAGTTGGGGGTTATTTTATGTGTGGGGGGATTTGGAGTGGCGATGGGGGGTTATTTTATTCGTGGGGGGATTTGGAGTGGCGATGGGGGTTATTTTGTGTGTGGGGGGATTTGGAGTGGCGATGGGGGGTTATTTTATTTGTGGGGGATTTGGAGTGGCGATGGGGGGTTATTTTATGTGTGGGGGGATTTGGAGTGGGTATGGGGGGTTATTTTATGTGTAGGGGGATTTGGAGTGGCGATGGGGTTATTTTATGTGTGGGGGGATTTGGAGTGGGGATGTGAGGTTATTTTATGTGTGGGGGATTTGGAGTGGGGAGGTGGGATACTTAATGTGTGTGGGGGGATTTGGAGTGGGGATGGGGGTACTTAATGTGTGTGGGGGATTTGGAGTGGGCATGGGGGTACTTAATGTGTGTGGGGGATTTGGAGTGGGGATGGGGGTACTTAATGTGTGTAGGGAATTTAATGTGTGTGGGGGGATTTGGAGTGGGGATAGGGGATACTTAATGTGTGTGGAGGATTTGGAGTGGGGATGGGGGGATTTAATGTGTGTGGGGGGATTTGGAGTGGGGATGGGGGCATTTAATATGTGTGGGGGGATTTGAGGGTACTGAAGAGTATGTATGAGGGCATGTATGAGGAAACAGTATGGGGGATGGTTGCAGACAGTATGGGGAGTGAATGGGTGAATGTATGTGGACACAGTATGGGGAGTGAGGGTGATGGGATGCGTGCAGACAAAGTATGGGGAGTCAGGGGTAGTATGTGTGAGCAGACAGTATAGAGAGTGAGGGGGTAAATATATGAGGAGACAGTATGGTGAACGGGGGATGTGAGAGGAGACAGTATGAGGAAGGAGGGGAATAGTGTGAGGTGACAGTATATTGCAGATATTTTTATTTAGGAGCATTATAATGACACTTCTGTCTTTAAGGGCATCGTGTGGAGAGTTGGTGCAAAAGAGCGGAGAAGATGGAGGTCTGCAGAGACGGCTGTGGATGAGAAAACTCATCATGGGATCTGGACAAGATGAAGAAAAGGAGAACGACTCCAGAGACGATGTCATCTATAAGGTACCTGGATGTAAATATTATTTGTGAAATTGACTAATTCTCATATTTTTATTTATGTTAGGAGCATTAAAGTGGTTCTCACATAGAATGACTGCAGACTTAGCACAAACCTGGACAACCCCTTTAATGCTCCTAACATAAATAAAATCATGAGAATTAGTCAATTTCAGAATTTTCACAGTGCACACTGCACGCTGTTAGGATTTTCTCATGCGGTGATTTACATACAAGTGGTCACATGCTGACTAGACATGTGTGGCCTCACTCAATGAAAATGAACAGAGCGAGGCCGGGCACGTCTAGTCGGAATGTGGCCAGAAGTATATAAATCACATGCTTGTGCTGACATGACCGTGCACTCTTGCCACCGGTAAGGGAGAATCCTAAAAGTGTGCAGTCCATTAGTTGTGAGAATTTAGAAGCTGCAATGTCAGGATTCAGCTCTGCAGGTTCCAGTAGTTATCACATGGACACTTCACTCATATGCGATGGTCATACTTATGGTCCTGTGACAAGTTTCTCTTCCTGCTTCTCTCAATTTTTCACTGAACATTGAGAGCATTAGGAAGAGCAGCTCGTCGGTACATGACTAAGTGTGCAAATCTTGACCCGGGTGCCAGAAAGCCTAGATACATCTCTGTCCCCAACAACGTATATATATGAGGGGAGAGCTCCAACACTAAACCGGAGTTAAACTCATTTATGGTGGACCATTGGAGTTACTATGAGTCCTGACCAGAAGAGGAGAGAAAGTATTAATGTTCCCCAATTCAGGAGAGATTATGCAGTAATCTGAATTTATTAGGATTGAAAACATAATGGAATTCATGACGTGGAGTGAATCCATGAAACCAGGGCTCGAGCCGTGCCAACCCATCTCCTGCAGGCACGAATAAATGTATATTACAGACATGAACCAGCACAACGTGAAGATATATCATGACAGGTGGAATATCTTTTATGTAGTTTATCAAAATCCTTCTTGAAGTTAGTCAGTTTTAAAAGAAATTGAAAAGTCAGGATAAAGGGAAACTCTGTTGATATTATACAGAAATTCACACTTGGCCTCACTGCACATTTGATGTTGTCGATCATGAAAGAGGAGTTTAGCAAGAAAGAAGATAAGGAATATTCACCCAATAAGAAGCCAACAGAATTATTTCCTCCACTTTATCTTACAGGACCATCATAATATTTTTCTTCAAGTGATTCTCTAACTTGTCAGCACATTCTATGTACACTTTCATTTGGCTTTGTAGTTTACAGATCTGGGCAGGTAACGGTCAGCGTCTCCTAATCTCAGGGGGTAGATGGATCCTCCAGATTGTTAGTTCTATAGAAAGTCATTTGAACAGTTTTGGATAGAGGAGAATGTTGTGGTCTAGAGGCAAAATGGTGATCACACTATTGTGACATGGGCGGACTACACCATCGATAAAGCAGCCACAGCCAGTGACTGAGAACAATCTGTGATTTCTCTGCATTTAATGATTACTACTCACCTGGGTGGTCATATGTAGGAATCTCCTCTTTACACCACTCATCACCCCTCACACATGTCTCCGTAGGATTAATATGGGTCAGATCTTCACCCTGAAACAAATATTGTAACAGTCACAGACAGATGGAGAAGTCACATCTATAATCAGCTCTAATCCTGCCATCTCCACCGTTCTCATCACACAAGTATAAAGCATATAATACTGGTGGATAAAACAAGACTGAACACAAAACCTTCACAGCCGTCTACACATCATAGGGGAGATCTCATGACACCTTCTCTCCATCTACCTGATGATCCCAATGTTGCTCAGGATCTTCTTGTTTACAGTCCTGTGGAAGAAGAGGATGGGGACATCTCTCTGGTGTTGTCCTCTTACTGGATAGATCTGGAGGAAACACTACAGGGACTGAATTCATTCTTTACATACATCTAATTATAAGCGCTGTTTATTTTGTGGTGTTTGTTACCTGGTGATGTGAGGCTCTGGGGAACCTCCATCATGACGTCCTTGTATAGATCTTTGCAGCCTTCTAAATACTCCCACTCCTCTATGGAGAAATAGACAGCAACATCCTGACATCTTATAGGAACCTGACACATACAATGATACCGTCATCACCCGATCCCTTCATAGCATTACTGTATAATGTCCCAGCATTCCCAGCAATGTCACCTCTCCAGTCAGCAGCTCAATCATCTTGTAGGTGAGTTCTAGGATCTTCTGGTCATTGATGTCCTCATGTATCAGGGGGTGAAGTGGAGGCCCTGTGATTGGGCTCAGGGGTCTTCCCCATCCCTCAGACACAGGGGCCTGACAGCGCTCACTAGAGGTCTTCTTCACTACTGTGTAATCCTGGTTATGGAGAGACACATTAATATATCTCACTACAGACATTTCCAGAGTCCTCACCTCTCCAGTTCTGTCCATCTGTTATTCCCATAGATAAGAATGATGTAATCTGACGTCATCAGAATCTCTCACCTCTCCAGTAAGCCGGAAGAGGATCTCTAGGGTGAGGTGTAGTATCCTCTCCGAAATCTTGTCTCTGTCCATATCCTTCCTGGACTGGTAAATCAGGAAAATTCTCTTCTATAGAAGATCTTCACTGAGAGGATCTGATATTGTAGAGACCTGAATGAGAAGAAGATGAGCTGATGTAACACAAAAATCCTGTGTAATAATACAATTACTGGAGATAATAAGGGGAAATATACAGTTATATGAAAAAGTTTGGGCACCCCTATTAATCTTACGCTTAATGTTTTATAAAAATTGGTGTTTTTGCAACAGCTATTTCAGTTTGATATATCTAATAACTATTGGACCCAGTAATGTTTCTGCCTTGAAATGAGGTTTATTGTACTAACAGAACATGTGCAATCTGCATCCAAACAAAATTTGACAGGTGCATAAGTATGGCCACCTCACCAGAAAAGTGACATTAATATTTAGTATATCCTCCTTTTGCAAAAATAACAGCCTCTAGTCGCTTCCTGTAGCTTTTAATGAGTTCCTGGATCCTGGATGAAGGTATTTTGACCATTCCTCTTTACCAAACAATTCCATTTCAGTTAAGTTTGATGGTCGCCGAGCATGGACAGCCCTCTTTAAATGATCCCACAGATGTTCAATGATATTCAGGTCTGGGGACTGGGATGGCCATTCCAGAACATTGTAATTGTTCCTCTGCATGAATGCCTGAGTAGATTTGGAGCGGTGTTTTGGATCATTGTCTTGCTGAAAGATCCATCCCTGCGTAACTTCAACTTTGTCACTTATTCTTGAACATTATTGTCAAGAATCTGCTGATACTGAGTGGAATCCATGCGTACCTCAACTTTAACAAGATTCCCGGTGCCGGAATTGGCCACACAGCCCAAAGCATGATGGAACCTCCACCAAATTTTACTGTGGGTAGCAAGTGTTTTTCTTGGAATGCTGTGTTTTTTTGACGCCATGCATAACGCCTTTTTGTATGACCAAACAATTCAATCTTGGTTTCATCAGTCCACAGGACCTTCTTCCAAAAAGAAATTGGCTTCTCCAAATGTGCTTTTCCATACCTCAGCCGACTCTGTTTGTGGCGTGCTTGCAGAAACGGCTTCTTTCGCATCACTCTCCCATACAGCTTCTCCTTGTGCAAAGTGCGTTGTATAGTTGACCGATGCACCATGACACCATCTGCAGCAAGTTGATGCTGCAGCTCTCTGGAGGTGGTCTGAGGATTGTCCTTGACTGATCTCACCATTCTTCTTCTCTGCCTTTCTGATGTTTTTCTTGGCCTGCCACTTCTGGCCTTAACAAGAACTGTCCCTGTGTTCTTCCATTTCCTTACTATGTTCCTCACAGTGGAAACTGACAGGTTAAATCTCTGAGACAGCTTTTTGTATACTTCCCCTGAACAACTATGCTGAATAATCTTTGTTTTCAGATCATTTGACAGTTGTTTTGAGGAGCCCATGATGCCACTCTTCAGAGGAGATTCAAACAGGAGAACAACTTGCAAGTGGCCACTTTAAGTAGCTTTTCTCATGATTGCATACACCTGGCTATGAAGTTCAAAGCTCAATGAGGTTACAAAACCACAAAAAGTGCTTTAGTAACTCAGTAAAAGTAGGTAGGAGTATTTAAAACAAGAAAATGATAAGGGTGCCCATACTTATGCACCTGTAAAATTTTGTTTGAATGCAGATTGCACATGTTCTGCTAGTACAATAAACCTCATATCAAGGCAGAAACATTACTGTGTCCAATAGTTATTAGATATATCAAACTGAAATAGCTGTTGCAAAAACACCAATTTTTATAAAACATTAAGCTTAAGATTAATAGGGGTGCCCAAACTTTTTCATATAACTGTATGAGGAGATTTATTATTTTACAGTATTTACTTTTCTTCTTTAAATCTATATGTAAAGCAGAAAATCTGTGTGTGGTAGCCTGTGGAATAAAACAGCAGATTTTTTTTTACCCAGTTTAAGTGAAATTTTGCACGGTCCGTCTTTAACACCAGACTAAAAATACTTCGGACATCACAACTCAAAATATCCCCCTTCACGGGATTTGCCCCGCCAAATTTAGGCTCTATCACAATAAAGGAGAAAATGGGTGTCTGTGTTGGATGCAAAACCACAGTTGTTGCCCAAAATGTCCTAATGATTTAGAGGGACAGCGCCCAAAGAGTCGCTCTTAAAGGGGCAGCAACCATATAGTCGCTAAGGTGAGGCAACCTGATGAGTGGCTCTAAAGTCTGTAATTATAGCAACGGCAGTAGCATAAGTAACTGTGAATTGCCTCACAGTAAGGTCGTTCTGGTTACCTATAGCAACCAGAGTGCATCTTTCAGCATTGACTCTCCTGAGGTAAACTGAAAGCAGAGCTCTGATTGGTTGCTATGGACAACTACAGCAGTCTGACTGAGGCAGTTGTACATTTTCTGCTTTATATATAGATTCACCTATTAGATCTCTGATCAGTTTAAGGTGATTACTAAGGGTCACAATACTAAGAATTGGTTTTTAAAATGCCGCCAAAATGCAACCATTTATAGGGCAAATTAATCCAAAAGCTAAGAAAGCAAAACTGCCTCAAACAGCTGAGACAAGTGAATAATGTGACTCCTGGCTTGAAAGGAAACGGATGAGAAAGGCTGAATCAAGGGATGCAGAAACATCTGAACAAAAGGATGAACGTCGTCAAAATGACGCAGGCAGGCTGACCTGAGTATGGAAACGTTTCACTACAACCCAATTCAGGACTATAGGTCACATCTTAAAGTCATAATAGGCAAAATGGACACAATATGAGAACATGGTCAAGCAAAGAAGTTTAACTTTAAATCGCCTGGTATGTGGTGGTCAAATGGTAATGTCAGTTTGCCACCTTTAAGTCTACCTCCCACACCACTTTTTTCATACATGTCGGGAACAACTCATGAGTCTAAGCATTTACTGCAAATTATTAGGCGATACACTTCATCTTTCCAGGTAACATCCTTTGGTACGACAGCTGGACTTAAGGAGGCAGCATTTGGGTGGCGGAGCCTGACGGCGATGTGAGCAGTCGCATCCTACTGAGCTCTCCCGCCGCTGCACACAAATTAACCCACGCTCCGCCGTGCCACCGCCAGCCTCAGCCGACTGAACGGTGGGGGAAGGAGTCTAGAGCACAGGGAACGCAGGAGAGACCGGAGGTGAGCCGTGATGACCCGCAGTAAAAGGCAGAAAGACCCGGGGGCAGACTCAGGCAGCTCCCAAGATGGCGCCGACAAGAGGGAAGAGGCGGCCAGGCTTAACGCAGCATGTCAGCGCCGCATGAGCGCTGCAGCGAAATTGGAAAAGTTTGCCCACATTGAAGGTAATATGAGGCAGCAAGAGTCAGAGGGAGAGGAGGAGGAAGATGGGGATGAAGGGATGGAGGTACAGGAGGAGGAAGGAGGGAAATCCCCAGTGAGCAGTATCCCTGAGGGCGAGAAAATGGCGGTGGCAGCAGCACAGGAAGATGGAGAGATACAAGAAAATCCCACTATTAAGGATGTGTTCACGGTGGTGTCTTTCTGTAAGTAGGCACTAACTATGTTAACTCAGCAAGTCCTGGGAGTGCAATCTGAAGTAGCGACTATAAAAAAGGACATACATAAGGTTAATACCAAGACGGGAGAAGTGGAAAACAGAGTGGGAGAGGCGGAAGACTGGATTAATAAATTAAAAAAACAGAAAAACAGTTTAAGCAACAACTCTCTGAAGTCATGATAAAAAACAATGACCTGGAAAACCGTTCCCGAAGGAACAATATTAGGATCGTGGGGCTCCCGGAAAAGACCGAGGGGAGGGATCCCACTGAATTTATTGAGAAGTGGCTGAGAGACCAAATCAGAGCAGACTCACAAAATTCTATGCAGTGGAGCGGGCGCATAGGGTACGAATGCAACCACTACCCCGGGTAGTACTCCACGTGTTATTATTGCAAAGTTACTTCATTATAAGGACAGAGATATCATTATCCGTAAAGCACGAAAATCGGAGATTACAATGAATGGCCAACGTATTGGTATATATCCTGATTACTCGGTAGCCGTACAGAAGCAACGAATGCAGTTTGGAGGGGTAAAAAGACGCTTGAGAGAATTGGGAGCTAAATATTCAATGATGTTTCCTGCTAAACTGCGAGTGGCGGCCATGGATAAAGGAGGAGGCCACAAAGTGGATTGATGTCAACGCTAAGTCTTTACAGGCCAAAGACTGAGAGACGGTCATGGAATTTAACAATACGGCTTGAAAGAGCGGTCGGCTGAGGACACTTAGTAAGCAGATTCCTTTCTAGCTTACAGAAAATAACTGATAATCAGTATGGATGGATTGGGGTGGAAACACCCATAATGTTAGCTATGCAAGCATATATATGTTCTATTTTTTTTTTTTTTAAATATTTTTCTTTTGTTTTTCTTTTTGACTCTAAGGGTGACCCAATCATTACTGGTGGACTAGTATTGGTTTACTGAAAAAGAAGGGAGTCGATGCGAAATAGTTTACTTTTGTGTATAGCTCTGGCGGAGGGCAAGGCGGAGATAAACACTGTTTGTAATTGCAGATGTGTTATATTAATGTATATTATTTGTGCTATAACTGTTCGTTTGCACTTACAGAGGGACAAATTGTGGTGGGGAAAATATAAGAGTGCACGGCGGGAGGGGGAGAGAGAAACGAGAGCAGAGTGGACAAATGTAAGTGGGGAAATGGCAAAAAGTTAGTCGGAGAGAGGAGCGGTCTCTGGAAGACTGGTTCAGGAGTGAAAAACCCATGGCTCTTAGAGAGCATCCAAGGAGAGGAGGAAGAAGGGGGGAGTTGGGGAGGGGGGAGGGGGAAAGTTATCGAAAGTAAAAGTATTTATTATATACAATGGGTAGCTTTAAAGTTATAAGTTGGAATGTTAGAGGCTTATCGGAGAACAGAAGGGCGACAATATTTAAATGTATGCAGGATCAGGGGGCGGCAGTGATTTGTCTCTTGGAGACGCATTTACAGAAGGAAACAACCCATATTACTAATAAAAGATGGATACAAAAGGCATATCATTCTACATTTTCCAATTACTCTAGAGGAGTCTCGAATTTAATTAACAGGTCCACTTCGCTTGAAGAATAGATGTGTACATTGATCCAGAGGGACAATGTGTAGCAGTTAAAGGAAGGTTTTTTGGACGACCCTTGTGTCTAGTGGCACTTTACATTCCACCTCCTTATTCTAGTACTAAGATCAGAGTGATGAGGGAGTATGCTGAAAGAAGTGGAGGAATGCCGCTACAGATGATGGGAGATTTTAATAATGTAGCAGATATTTTCTGGGACAGGAATAAGAGACAACCAAATGTGCAAGGCAGCACCATTACAGTATTTGGTAATTTTATTAAAGAAATTGGTCTGACTGATGTATGGAGGGTTAGAAATGGAGGTAAAAGGTGTTACTCATGCCACTCCACATCGCATGGCACGTTGTCACGTATTGACTTGGCATTAGCAGATGGATTGGCAGATGCCATGATAAGAGAGGTACAATATCTTCCCAGAATAATTTCTGATCATAGTCCAGTTATGGTGAATATTGGATACGGGTCACAGAAAGGAATAGTTAAGGAAGGATGGAAAATACACCCTGTTTGGATACAATATCTTAATGTTCAAGGGATTGGAAAAGAGTTAGACAAATTTTTTATTCATAATGATGGGAGTACAGATAAACTTGTGGAATGGGATGCGATGAAGGCCTTTCTTAGAGGGTTGTTATTTAGGGACAAAATCGAGGGTGAAACCCAGAATTGCAGAAAAATGGAGACATCAAGGTGGCAGAGCTAGCCCTATTATTAAGAGCAAACTCAGCCAAAGGCAAAAAAGAGACCCAGTCATCTTGATCAGCAGACACAAAACATCTCAAATAAGTCTCCAAGGTCTGGATTGTTCTCTCGGTTTGTCCATTGGTCTGAGGATGAAATGCAGAGGAGAAAGATAATTGAACACCAAGTTTAGAATAAAATGTCCTCCAAAATCTGGAAACAAACTGGACTCCTCTGTCAGACACAATGTTCTCCGGAATGCCATGTAACCGAACCACCTTCCGAACCTCCTTCGGAGGAGGAAGGTATCTTAGGTAATGGCACAAGATGTATCATCTTGGAAAACCTATCACAGATTACCCAGATAACGGTCATTTTCTGAGAAACAGGGAGGTCGGAAATAAAATCCATAGAGATATGGGTCCATGGCCTCTTGGGCACAGGTAATGGCATTAACAAACCACTAGAGCGAGAGCAAGGCTTGGAACGAGAGCAAGTCCCACAGGACTGCACAAATTCCCTGACGTCACGAGACAAAGTAGGCCACCAAAAGGACCGACTCACCAAGTCTTTGGTACCAAAAATTCCAGGATGACCAGCCAACGCGGAACAATGAATCTCAGACATCACACTCTTCTTCCACTGGTCTGGGACAAACAATTTCTCAATAGGGCAGTGCTCAGGTTTATCCTCCTGACACCCTTCCAGAGCCAGTCTCAAATTGGGCGAGATGGCGGAAAGTACTACACCCTCTTTCAAAATAACAGCAGGATCAGATAACTCAGGAGAGTCTGCAAAGAAACTCCTCGAGAGGGCATCCGCCTTAACATTCTTAGTGCCAGGAAGAAAAGAAACCACAAAATTAAAACGTGTGAAAAACAAGGCCCACCTGGCCTGTCTAGGATTAAGTCGCTTGGCTGATTCGAGATAAACCAGGTTCTTATGGTCCGTGAGGACCACCACCTGATGTTTGGCTCCTTCCAGCCAATGTCTCCACTCTTCAAAGGCCCACTTCATGGCCAATAACTTCCGATTACCCACGTCATAATTATGTTCAGTTGGAGAAAATTTTCGAGAGAAAAAGGCACAAGGGTTACTTTTAGAGGTCTCTGGATCTCTTTGGGACAAAACGGCACCTGCCCCAATTTCAGAGGCATCAACCTCCACCTGAAACGGTAGAGAAACATCAGGCTGCTGTAGAACAGGAGCAGAAGTGAATCTCTGCTTAAGTTCCTGAAACACAGAAACTGCCTCAGGAGGCCAATTCACCACATCAGAACCCTTTTTGGTCAAATCAGTCAATGGTTTAACAATACCAGAGAAATTACCAATAAATTTACGAAAAAAATTGGCAAAACCCAAAAATCTCTGAAGAGCCTTTAATGAAGTAGGTTGGACCCAATCACAGATGGCCTGAACCTTGACCGGGTCCATTCCAATAACAGACGGAGACAAAATGAATCCCAGAAATGAGACCTTCTGTACACCAAAAAGACACTTTGATCCCTTCACATACAGTGCATTCTCTATCAAAATCTGGAACACAGTCCGAACATGTTTCACATGAGAGTCCCAGTCATTGGAAAAAATCAAGATATCATCCAAATAAACAATCAGAAATTTATCCACAAAATCCCTGAAAATATCATTCATGAAGGATTGGAAGACGGAAGGGGCATTAGTTAGCCCAAAAGGCATCACTAGGTACTCAAAATGCCCATTCATCCCCATGCTTAATGCGAATAAGGTTATGCGCCCCCTGAGGTCAAGCTTGGTAAACCAACTAGCACTTTTCACTCTGGAAAATAGGTCAGAAATCAAGGGTAACGGATATTGATACTTCACAGTGATCTTATTCAGGAGGCGATAATCAATACACGGCCTCAATGAACCATCCTTTTTGGCCACAAAGAAAAAACCAGCGCCCAAGGGTGAAGAGGATGGTCTGATATGACCCTTCTCCAATGACTCCTTGATATAAGATCACATAGCATCGTGTTCAGGTACAGACAAGTTAAAAAGGCGACCTTTAGGAAATTTACCACCAGGCACTAATTCAATAGCGCAATCATAGCTCCTGTGAGGGGGCAAGGATGCAGATTTACTTTCACTAAATACATCCGAAAAATCAGTCAAAAAGTTAGGAACATCCTGAGACTGGGGAGAGGCAGAAAACACAGGAGTGTCAGTATTAACACATTGGCAGCCCCAACTGGTCACAGACACAGATTTCCAATCCAAAATAGGATTATGAGACTGTAACCAAGGGAAACCTAGTACAATAATGTCATGCAGATTATGCAGCACCAGAAATTTGCAACTCTCCTGATGATCAGGTTTAACCCTCATTATCACCTGAGTAGAAAACTGGGG
>JARQOD010004667.1:0-53195 GCA_033576555.1 Oophaga sylvatica
TTGCTCTCGCTCTAGTGGTTTGTTGATGCCATTGCCTGTGCCCAAGAGACCATGGACCCATATCTCTATGGATTTCATTTCGATCTTCCTGTTTCTCAGAGAATGACCACCATCTGGGTAATTTGTGATAGGTTTTCCAAGATGATACATCTTGTGCCATTACCTAAGTTGCCTTCCTCCTCTGAATTGGTGCCGTTGTTCCTTCAGCACGTGGTTCGTTTACACGGCATTCCTGAGAACATTGTGTCTGACAGAGGAGTCCAGTTTGTTTCCAGATTTTGGAGGACTTTTTGTTCTAAACTGGGTGTTCAATTGTCTTTCTCCTCGGCATTTCATCCTCAGACCAATGGTCAAACTGAGAGAACAAACCAGACATTGGAGACTTATCTAAGATGCTTTGTGTCTGCTGATCAGGATGACTGGGTCTCTTTTTTGCCTTTGGCTGAGTTTGCTCTTAATAATAGGGCTAGCTCTGCCACTTTGATGTCTCCGTTTTTCTGTAATTCTGGGTTTCACCCTCGATTTTCTT
Source organism: Oophaga sylvatica (assembly GCA_033576555.1). Classification (NCBI taxonomy): domain Eukaryota; kingdom Metazoa; phylum Chordata; class Amphibia; order Anura; family Dendrobatidae; genus Oophaga; species Oophaga sylvatica. Next base: position 530 of record JARQOD010004667.1, read on the forward strand.
CAGGACAGACGGAGGCTTTTGTCTGTCCAGGTGTTGACTCTGTTGTTGAGCGTATGCAGCAGATTTGGGACCAGGTAGTGGAGAGGTTGTCCCTCTCTCAGGAGAAGGCCCAGCGGTTTGCTAACCGGCATAGGACTGATGGTCCTCGGTTTAAAGTGGGGGACTTGGTCTGGTTGTCCTCAAAGAATATTCCTATGAGAGTAGCATCTCCTAAATTTAAGCCTAGGTTCATTGGACCTTATAAGATCATGGAGATTATTAATCCTGTTTCTTTTCGTTTGCTTCTTCCAGGGACATTTAAGATCCATAACGTGTTCCACAAGTCCTTGTTGAAGAGGTTTGTTGAGCCAGTGGTTCCTGCTGCTGTGCCTCCTGACCCTGTTTTGGTTGAGGGCAATCTGGAGTATGTGGTTGAGAAAATATTGGATTCTCGTTTTTCTAGACGAAGACTCCAGTATTTGGTTAAATGGAGAGGTTATGGTCAGGAAGACAATTCTTGGGTGTTTGCTTCGGACATCCATGCTAGGAGACTTATCCGTGCGTATCATAGAACTCATCCTGACCGACCTGGTTGCTCAAATGAGGGTTCGGTGACCCCTCCTCAAGGGGGGGGTACTGTTGTGAATGGGTTTGAGATGAGTTCTGAGCAGAGCCTCCCTCTGGTGGTTACAAGCGGTACTAGTGAGGATTGTGAGGACTGGGAATCAGGTGTTACTGATTGGTCTTATGTAAGGGAGTCATTTTCCCATCAGGGTTGCCGGTGATCAATTGTTCTGGTCTGAATCCTTCTTTCCAGTTTCCCTTGTAGCCTGCTGTGTCGTGTCTGCATCTCCTGCTATCAGATAAGACAATTTCTTATTTTGTGTTTTTGCTATATTTTTGCATTTTGTCCTGCACTTCTGTGGGGGCCTTCAGGGTCCCCTCCGGGGGCTTTTGCCCTCTCAGTTTAGTTCAGCCACTGTGTTTTGTTCTTTTGCCTTTTCCAGTTTTTTCAGTGGCTGCTGTTTTGATTTTGTTACACCAGAGAACTAATTTAGGTGGTAGAGGTCGTGTGATCTCAGGTGATTTTGAAATTAGTAGAGTTGGTGTTTTTTCAGGGTTTTCTGAGATTGCAGTAAGTACCCTTCCTATCCTTTTCTATTTAGATAGTTTGGGCCCCAGCGTTTGCTCATACCATTTTCTTTCTGTGTCAGTATTTCCTCTTGTCTAACCGCCATTACATGTTTGGGGGCTTTCTATTATCTTTGGGGTTCTGCTCCGGGGCAGATAGCTTTCCTATTTCTATCTTTAGGTGTAGTTAGTTTCTCAGGCTGTGACGAGGCGTCTAGGACCAACGTAGGAACGCTCCACGGCTGCCTCTAGTTGCGGTGGTTAGTCAGGGTACTGCAATCCCATAGATTCCAACTGCTCTGGTGTATTTCCTTTTTTACCTGCACTCCTCAGCTACCGTAACATAACAGTACTCCTCCAGTCCCTGAAGCAGGTGGTTGACCATCCGCTGAAAAGTGGCAGGGGCATTCTTCATGCCGAAAGGCATGACCGTGGACTCGTACAGTCCAAAAGGGGTGATAAAGGCGGATTTCTCCTGCGCCGCAGGGCTCAGGGGAATCTGCCAGTATCCCCGGCTTAAATCCATGATGGATATGTACTTGGCATTCGCCAACCGCTCCAGCAGATCCTCGATGCGTGGCATTGGGTGCGCATCAGAGGTAGTGATGGCGTTGAGCCCCCTGTAGTCCACGCAGAACCGGGTGGTCCGATCCTTTTTTGGCACGAGAACTACAGGTGAGGCCCACGCGCTTTTGGACGGCCGGATCACCCCCAGCTGCAACATCTCCTGGATCTCCTGGCGCATAATCTGCTGCACTTCCTCAGAGATCCGATAAGGTGTCCGCCGTAACGGGGCGTGATTCCCGGTGTCCACCTCGTGGACTGCCAACTTGGTCTTTCCGGGTCGGTTCGTGAACTCGGCCCGGAAGGGTTCCAGAGTTGTCAGCAACTGCAACCGCTGGGAGACGGTTAGCGAGGCATTTACCTCCATGTCCTCAATGGACCCATTGGCATTGGCTTGGGCCAGCATGTCCAGGAGGGGATCCTCCTCCCCGTCCTCGGGCAGGTTGCAGACCGGTAGGACGCAGGCTTCACGTTCGTGATGGGCCTTCATCATGTTGACGTGAAAGGCCTTGCGCCTACCCGAGTGTGGTCAAGCGTGACCACGTAGGTGACTGGGTTGAGCTGTTGGTGCACGACGTACGGGCCTTCCCAGGCTGCCTGAAGCTTATCCTTCGGTACGGGGACCAGCACCCACACCTTTTGACCCACCTGGTAGGTCCGCTCCCGGGCGTTCTGGTCGTACCAGTGCTTCTGGTCAGCCTGAGCCTGCGTCATGTTGTCATGCACCAACTGCGTCAAGGTCTGCATCTTGTCGCGGAAGCGCATGACATAATCCACGATGGACACTTCTGTGGGGTTTGGCTCATCTTCCCAGGATTCTCTTATCAACCCAAGGGGTCCCCGGACTCGCCTGCCATACAGGAGCTCGAAGGGGGAGAACCCCGTCGAGGCCTGCGGGACTTCTCTGTAGGCAAACAGCAAGTGTGGGAGGTACCGCTCCCAATCGCGTCCCTGGGTCTCAACCAGCATGCGGAGCATCTGTTTGAGGGTACCGTTAAAGCGTTCACACAAACCATTGGTCTGTGGGTGATACGCACTCGATACCATACGCGTCACCTGCATTTTGCTGCAGAGAGCCTTCATTAGGCGAGACATAAATTGGGTCCCTCGATCGGTAAGCATCTCCCTGGGAAATCCTACCCGTGAAAAGATGGTCACCAGTGCATCCGCCACCTTATCTGCCTTAGTTGAGGACAGAGCTACTGCCTCCGGGTACCGGGTAGCGTAGTCTACCACAGTAAGGATGTATTGCTTTCCAGAGCGGCTGGGGACGGCCAGCGGCCCACAATGTCCACCGCGATCCTCTGGAAAGGCTCCTCTATCACTGGCAACGGGATCAGGGGAGCCTTGAGAGCAGGCCCCGCCTTCCCCACTCTTTGACAGGTGATACAGGAGCAGCAGTAGTTAGTCACATCTGTCCCCATCTTGGGCCAATAGAAGTGTTGAGACAGCCGTGCCTTAGTTTTGCTAATCCCCATGTGTCCAGCAAGTGGAATCTCATGGGCAATCCTCAACAACTCACCTCGGAACTGGTGCGGGACGACCAGCTGTTTTTCCCTCAACCACTCCTTTTGGGAATCTCCGGGTACTGTCTCCCGGTACAACCTTCCTCATTCCCAGAACACCCTCTCCTTATCAGTCACGGAGGTGGGCGTCTCGGCGAGGTGCCTCAAGTTCTCCAGGCTCGCATCCGAGTGCAGAGCGGCCTGGAACTCCTGGCTGGAGGCAGCCAGAAGTGACGTCAGGGTTCCTTCCTCACTGGGACCCTCTGGGACCGGCTCTGGGTCCACCTCTGGTTCAGTCTCTCCTGTAGCGGAGGAGGGTCCAGATGGCAGGGCGCTACCTGCGATCCGGGCACTCTGACTGCGGGTGACAGCAGCTACATATGCAGTCTCCCCGGGGATTTCTATAGACCCATCAGCCTGCGCTGCTATGGGCTCTACCTCCCCATCCACCCCCAACACTTCAGGAGCAGTGCTACTTATGGGCCAGTTACCTTCCTCGGTGGCACTGGTCAGTGTCATGGCGTCACCTTCCTCACGGTTCCCATGCACCTCCCCATTTCCTTGAACACTGTCGTTTGCTCCTGCTAGGGGTCCCTCAGCCGTCTCACTCCGCAGAGCGACGTGGCTGAACGCTCCTATACCTGTGGACACATCTACCACTTCAGAGAAAGGGTTAACAGGTTCAGATATCACAGATACATCACTATCAGCATCATTCCTAGGGAAAGAAAGGTTATCCGTTGCATCATCACTTCGCAAAGCATTGGCAGGTAACATTCAGTTTCCCATCATCATCAACTTCAACATCATGGTTAACGTTAACCTTATTATCAGATTGGGAAGGGGTGTCAGGGACATAGTACGCGACCATCCTCCCCAGATCAGTCCCCAATAAAACATCAGTGGGCAGGTTTTCGGACACCCCCACTTCCTTCACCCCGCTCCCGGCACCCCAGTCAATGAAAACTCGGGCTATCGGTAAGGGGTAGTGGACGCCCCCAATTCCGGTGACAGTTAAGGTTTTCCCCGGAATCAACTCTTCAGGGGCCGCCAGTTCGGGTCGGATGAGGGTTCGTTCAGCCCCGGTGTCCTTGAGGCCTGTAGCAAGACGGGCCCCCACGCGGACGGGCTGCACGTTGTCATCAACCCTCCCCACCACACCACCCACCAAAAGAACAGAGGCGTTGGGCCCGGAGGCCTTGGCTGGGGGGTTCTTCTGCCTCTCCGGACAGGTGGCGCTGATGTGTCCTGTCCGTTTACAGGAAAACACTGGTGGGGGTCTGATGTAGGCCTGGCGCTGGCAAAGGGGATAGTGCCTCCAGAGGGACGACTGGCCGGGGCACTGGGTTTGGTTGCAGGCTTACCCTCTCCCCAGCGGGTGGTGACGGGCTTCCGCACGTCGGGTTTCCGGTTGGCCTCATAGCTGTCGGCGATCCGTGCTGTTGTGACTGCGTCCTCCGGTTCTCGGTCCAGGATGAACTGTCGGACCTCCGCTGGGCACAGATGCAGGAACTGGTCTTTGATCATCAGGTCTTTCAGCTCCTCAAAGGTGTCAACTGACAGTCCATGGATCCACTGGTCAAAGTGGTTCCTGAGTCCTTGCATCACATCGCTATAACTGTCGTGTGGGCCACGTTGGAGGTTCCGGAACTTCTTTCGGTATACCTCAGGGGTTAGCTGCTACTTGGCAATCAGGGCCTGCTTGATGGCCTCATAGTCACTGTCTTGATCTGACGTGAGGGAAGCGAACGCCTCCAAAGCTTTGCCCTTTAGCCCGGGGGTCAAGTACCTGGCCCATTGGTCGGCAGGCAGCCGGTACTGTCTGCAGACTTTCTCAAAGGCCCGTAGAAAAGTGTCCAAGTCTCCTTCCTTTTCCAGCACGGGAAAGTGCTCCGGCCGGGGCTTCGGACTCTGAGAGCTGCTGGGTGTACCGCTCTGGGCTGTGGAGGGCATTGCCCCTTGTCTGAGCAGCTCCACTTCATGGGCTCTCTGAGCTTCCCGCTCGGCTCTCTCAGCCTCTCGCTGGGCTTGGCGCTCGGCTATCTCAGCCTCTCGCTGTTTGGCCTCTCGCTGGTCGGCTCTCTCTTGAGCTTGCTGGATCAGCTTCAGGCGTTCTTCCTGGTTGTCAGCGGAGAGTCCCGCCAGGGCCGCCTGCAAGTAAGGGTCCACCTCTCTCTGGGTGTATGCAGTCAGGGGTTGGGCCTCTGCTCCTGCGGCACCACCTTGGCTTGGGCCGGCTCCTGCGCCCGCCACGCTCCGATGCTCGCCCAGCTCCTTCAGGGCCTGGACCAGTTGGCTTTTGGTTCGGTTCGTGTGGACAAGGCCGTGGTACTTGCAGATTCCCACAAGAGTGTCCTTGCTCTGCTGTCCGTACCAACTTGCTCCTATTGTAGCCATGTTTGCCAAATAAAAGATAGGATAGAAAAACAAAGAGAAGGGAGGGGTAACCGCAAGTACACACAATTGTCTCAGGACTAATAAACACTGAGTCTGTTCTCCAAAACTTTAGATGCAGGGTCCCTGAAGAACCGTGCAAGTTTTTTAGTGAGAGGAATGATTGCTCAGACCAGATCACTAATGCTCTATAATCCCACCGCTGCCACCACTATGTGATGAACGGGCACACGGTCCGCCACACGGTAGCCCGGGGTATCACGGCTTGTGATCCCTCCGTGCCGCAAATGTGACGAAAGCGCGCACACACACGACGGCTGCTGCCGTCCGACCCGGTAAACTGCAGGGATTTATAATTATCCCACTTCCACTTAGGAACTTGCAGCTCTCTGGCGCCCCCCTTACCCTCAGGTCAGTCAGGGAACTGCACCTAGGATAATTAGTCGCCAGACGGGTCACTTGGATGTGTGCTGGCTATTGGGCACGCTGCAGTGAGGGAATTATAATTACTCCGAGCCGCAGCCGGGCAATACACTTATAAAACCCGCTCCGTCACTGCCAACGCCACCCCATAGGTCAACACTTTACACCCCTTCCTTATAGCTGCCACCAGCCACGGTTTACTTGTAACAATTTATCAAGAGGGTCCGTAGCAACCCCAAAACAGTAGCGTAGTACTTCAGGCGCGTGCAAATTCGTTTATAGAGCAGGAGAAACAAACTAATAAATTTATAGGTTTATTCCTTAAAAAGACAGGCAGTGCTTATAGTTTAAAAAAAAGGTAACAAGCTGAGGCAATATAGTTATGTACAATATGGTTGCAGAAAATAAACGGGATTAAAAATGAAAAGAACTCACATGATAGTTACATAGGCATAGGCAAGCCAGGCTGGGGAAGGAGCCACACGTCATAGTTCATTTGCAGATCTCTTAGTCAAGACGTCACAGCAAGGAAAGCGAAAGGGGGGCTCACCACAGGATTTATACCTGGGGCTGCTGACCTCACAAAAGGGGCTGGTTTTTCTGGCCACCTCCCAGGGACAGAAGTGTATGATTTGAGCTCTGAAATATCATAAGGACCATAACTCAGCGGGGAACTCTAGCAGAATAATGGCAGACCTATCAATGATCTTACTTTAAAATGACGGTTCCAATGAGCCCAAACTTGGATGAGCTAGTTTGTGGGGGATCCGAGAATTCCATTTCTCGGGTTCTGTTGGAGTTACGGGTTCACCAGTACCACGAGAACGATGCCTATGGACACAGGTTTCAAAACAGTAACTTTCGTGTTTCTGCAAATGCTCCCACCGTGTTATTAACCAAAAAGAATAAATTCTCCAAAATGGCTGCTATAGAAGGAGAGCACATGTGAAGACAATTGCGACCCCCTACGGTGAGGCGGGAAACTCCAGTGCTGGGAGCTCAGATTACACTGAGCCTTACTTATGCTGGGAGGGGGGAAGGGAAACGCGCTATACACAAGCTGCTAAATGTAGTAGATGTCATCACACACTGTGTGATAGTGTGTAGCCCAGCTGCGCTCTGGAGCCACATGTTACCCTGGAGGATGCATGAAAGGGAAACCACAATCACCTGATATTCATTCACACTTCACATTTCCCTGGTGCCACCAGAGGGAGCCCTTGAGAGTACGCAGATATAAGGGTGTGGAGATAGACAGCAGTGTTCAGTTTAGCCTGAGGGCTGAGGAGATCACTTAAGATCTTGTCAGACAGATGGTGAAAGACGGACAAGCTAGTTACCTCAGACGAGCTGAGAGGGAAAGACTAGCTAAAGAAAGACTTATTTGAAAGCCTGAGGACTTCAGCATTCACTCAGCTTACATCGTGGAGTCCAGTAATAGTGGGTCAGATTGCCACTTAGTCTGGTCAAAGTTGAGTCTACTGAGATACCTTCAGTGAGCGTTTCATTAAGTAAGCGTGCCGACGCTTGGAGAGCGGTGAAGACAAAGAAAGCTGACATCTACTGCTGATTGTGCTTATGTTAAAGGTTCGTGAGTAGGACGACAGGCAAGTGGAAAAAGGGAAAGAGAGAGCGACAGAGGTCGACAGCATTGATAGCTTACCTCAGCTCTGCACCACCGGACACCGGGTCCGAGCTTGCTAGCTTCTTCAGGACTAGTAAGAGAAACCGGAGACCCTGCTGGATTCCAGATCGCAGGGGCCCAACAGTGCTGATACGTAACCGGGGTCAGGAGAACAGGAGTCTAGCAGGACGCTGCACATAGAGACTTAGTTCTGTCCAAAAGAAGGCTCCACCACTAGATCAGCCGGGCGTAGCAAAGAGAACGGAGTTAAACTTTGTTTTATGCAAGATAGAAACTCACACACATAAAGAAGTAAGGAGGCCCTACACCTACTCAGTGGATTACTGGACATGCATCCTCCACCCTGACAGCTTTCCGGGTCGTGCCTGCAAATATCACCAGTAAAGGTACAGAAAGAGACTGTCTTGTGTGTGTCTGGATTATTGCCCTGCACCCTTACACCGCCATTCACCCTGAGGGATCAGTCTCGCTTGTGGGAGACTTAACACCTTGCTGCCCCAAACCCTCAGAGGATTCACCCTGCAGCGCTGGTCACCCTGACCAGGAACCACAGGTGGCGTCACGAACATTCTATCATCCCCTGTAAATATCCCCCTTTTAGTGAGCGCCCAGGGCCACGGACCGAGCTGCGCTACCCGTGACATACCCCAGTGAAGTGTACGGGCTCGGTGCCGAGTACCCCACAGCCCTGGCTATGTGCGACTCATTTTTGGCGTCACGAACAGGATCCGAAGCTCGCTATATGTGAGTCCTGTGTGCCTGAATGTACTGTTTTTGTGCAAAAGACTGTTGCTGTGTTTTTGAGATTTTTGGTGCTATTTTCAGCCATTTTGCCGCCATATTCGCGCCCTGAGGCGCTGGTGAAGAAGGAGGGCGTGTATTCATGGGCGTACCCCCCCTGTGGCGCGAAAGTTATGGCCACCCAATCCAAGTGCTACTACAACGTTAGAGTCTGCCCCACTGCAAGAGAGATCCGCCTCCTCTTCATCTTTGGTGCAAGGAAGAGAAAGCGAAAGTCCCGCCTCCACGGAAAAGACCAGGTTGTTCCAGATGGAAAACACAGTCTGGCCTGGAGTGAGATGGCGGAAGGATAGGAGTCACTGTGTGGGGGAATGGCGGTGCGCAGACCCCGTTCCCCTGAAGAAGTGCAGCCTGTACTCGAACCTTCCCCAGGTCGGGAGGACGACCAACGGATGTATCGTGTGGAGGAGGTGGATGCGGCGCTGCGGGATCTGGCCCGACATTGCGCAGAGATGGAGGCGATGGAGCGGAGCTGGCGTGCCCTGAAACTGCGGCTGCAGTGGGGCTGGCTGCTCTCCCTCCTGGATGCGCAACCGTCACCCGCGCCACCAGGGCCGCAATCAGGGCATTACAGCCCTGACTGGCGTATGGGGCCCTATCAGCAGAGGGGGCCCGCATCGGGCCCCGTCACCTCTACCATCGGGCCCCACTACCCCGTCAAGTAACTGAACCTGCGTCCAGGACGCAGGTTCAGTAAAGGTGAGTTTCCACGATCCGGAATGCTTCAGGAATTGCTGCGTGTTTGACACTGTGCGCTGGCGCAGCGTCAAACACGCAGCGTCCAGATGTTACAGCATAGTGGAGGGATTTCAAGAAATCCCGTCTCCACTATGCGTAAAAACATGCAGGCGGTAGACCTGCGTATCCGGACATGCGGCGCGTCTTTTTAGACCGCAGCATGTCCTATTCCCTTGCGGCGCCGCTGCGTCGCCGCAAGGGAAATAACACAGGGCTATGTAGCCCTGCGGTCATTCCAGATGTGTTCCATGAGCACATCCGGATTGACCGCGCGTTCACTAGGGGGCGGGGCTTTGGGCGGAGCGGACTTTACGCTCCGTCCAAAGCGCTGTGGTTTCAGATCGTGGAACAACAGCCTTACTCTATTACCGTGCGGGCCCGCACGGTAATAGTTAACGCTGCCAGCCAATCGGAGGCTGGCAGCTGACGTCATTGTCAGTTGCCGGCGAGTTTGCGCTTTCTCTGCAGTGTGGATCACTCGCCACTGGAACGCGGCAAGGTAAGGAGAAAGGTTTTTTTTTTTTTAATGTTGCAAGCGGCAAAGCTGGAGCCCCGGCAGAATTAAGTGGGGCAGGACTGGGGCAAAATGGAGACGGGGCAGGACTGGGGGCAGAATGGAGATGGGGCAGGACTGGGGGCAGAATGGAGACGGAGCAGGACTGGGGGCAGAATGAAGACGAGCAGGACTGGGGGCAGAATGAAGACGGGCAGGACTGGGGGCAGAATGGAGACTGGGCAGGACTGGTGGCAGAATGGAGACTGGGCAGGTCTGGGGGCAGAATGAAGACAGAGCAGGACTGGGGGCAGAATGGAGATGGGGCAGGACTGGTGGCAGAATGGAGACGGGGCAGGACTGGGGGCAGAATGGAGATGGGCCAGGACTGGGGGCAGAATGGAGACGGGGCAGGAATCAGCATGGAGACGGGGCAGGAATTTGGATGGAGACGGGGCAGGATGGAGATGGAGCAGATTGGAGACTGGGCAGGAATCAGGATGGACACGGGGCAGAATGGAGACTGGGCAGAAATCAGCACGGAGACGGGGCAGGATTGGAGACACTGGGAGCAGGATGGAGACGGGGCAGGATTGGAGACACTGGGAGCAGGATGGAGACGGGGCAGGATTGGAGACACTGGGGGCAGGATTGGACATACAGACAGGGGGCTGAATGAAAGACATGAGGCCAGAATGGAGACACTGGGGGCAGAATGAAAGTCATGGAGGCATTATTGGAGACACTGGGGGCAGGATGGAGAAGGGACAGGATTGGAGACACTGGGGGCAGGATGGAAAAGGGGCATGATTGGAGACACTGGGGGCATGATTGGAGACACTGGGGGCAGGATTGGAAGCACTGGGGGCAGGATTGGAAGCACTGGTGGCAGAATTGGAGACACTGGGGGCAGGATAAAAGACATGGATGCAGGGTTGGAGACAGATGGGGCAGTGTTATGTTTCAGTAGCTGAGGAGGACAGGAACAACAGCAGGGCAGCCGAACACCTGAGATGTTGGTAACTGATGGGTTGCAGATTCCTAAACTAACGACACAACTAGAGGTAGCCGTGGAGCGTTCCTACGTTGATCCTAGATGCCTCGTCACAGCCTAAGAGATAACTACTCCTAAAGGCAGAAAGATGAAAGTTATCTGCCCCGGAGTAGATCCCCAAAGAAAATAGGAAGCCCCCAAACATATAATGGCGGTTAGACAAGATGAAAATGCAAACATAGGCAGAAAATAGACTGAGCAAACGCTGGGGCCACAAGCTGACTAAATAGGATAGGACAGGAGAGATTACTTTCTGCAACCCAGAAAACCCTACAAAAATCCAACAATTCTGATTACAAAAATACTGAGATCACACGATCTCGCCTCCCACTAAATCAGATCTCAGTGTGAACAAAAACCAAGCCGCAGCCGCTGAAAAAACAGGAAAAAGCAAATGAGCAAATAACAGTGGCTGCAGATAAACTGTGAGGAGCTCAGGCCCCAGGAGGGGACCTGGCTTACCTCCACAAAAGTGCAGAAAACAATGCAAAAAGCAAGCACAAAAAGAAAAGCAAAAAATATCTTATCTGAAAGCAGGAGATGCAGGCAAGACTCCAGCAAACTTCCAAATGAACCAGGAACCACAATTGAGACAAGAACAATTGATCACCGGCAACCATCATGGGAGGGAACCTCCCTTATATCAGACCAGTCCGTGATCCCCGATTGCCACTCCTCGCTGAAAGGTTCAGTACTGTCTGTAACCACCAGAGGGAGCCTCTGCTCAGAAACCATCTCTAGCACATTCATAACAGTACCCCCCTTGAGAAGGGGTCACCGAACCCTCACTTCTGCAACCAGGCCGATCAGGAAGAGCTCGGTGATAGGCATGGATCAGTCTCCTAGCATGGATGTCCGAAGCAAACACCCAAGAATTGTCCTCCTGACCATAACCTCTCCACTTAACCAAATACTGGAGTTTCTGTCTAGAAAAATGAGAATCCAAAATTTTCTCAACCACATACTCCAGATTGCCCTCAACCAAAACAGGGTCAGGAGGCGCAGCCATAGGAACTACTGGCTCGACAATCCTCTTCAATAAGGACTTGTGGAACACGTTATGGATCTTAAATGTCCCTGGAAGAAGGAAACAGGATTAAGAATCTCCATGATCTTATAAGGTCCAATGAACCTGGGCTTAAACTTTGGAGATGCAACCCTCATAGGGATATATCTTGAGGACAACCAAATCAAGTCTCCCACTTTAAACCGAGGACCATCAGTCCTATGCCGGTTGGCAAACTGTTGGGCCTTCTCCTGAGAGAGAGACAACCTCTCCACTACCTGGTCCCAAATCTGCTGCATTCGCTCCACAACAGAGTCAACACCCGGACAGACAGAAGCCTCCGCCTGTCCTGAACAAAATCGAGGGTGAAACCCAAAATTGCAGAAAAATGGAGACATCAAGGTAGCAGAGCTAGCTCTATTATTAAGAGCAAACTCAGCCAAAGGCAAAAAAGAGACCCAGTCATCTTGATCAGCAGACACAAAACATCTCAAATAAGTCTCCAAGGTCTGGTTTGTTCTCTCGGTTTGTCCATTGGTCTGAGGATGAAAAGCAGAGGAGAAAGATAATTGAACACCAAGTTTAGAACAAAATGTCCTCCAAAATCTGGAAACAAACTGGACTCCTCTGTCAGACACAATGTTCTCCGGAATGCCATGTAACCGAACCACGTGCTGAAGGAACAAAGGCACCAATTCAGAGGAGGAAGGCAACTTAGGTAATGGCACAAGATGTATTCATCTTGGAAAACCTATCACAGATTACCCAGATAACGGTCATTCTCTGAGAAACAGGGAGGTCGGAAATAAAATCCATAGAGATATGGGTCCATGGCCTCTTGGGCACAGGTAATGGCATTAACAAACCACTAGAGCGAGAGCAAGGCTTGAAGCGAGAGCAAGTCCCACAGGACTGAACAAATTCCCTGACGTCACGAGACAAAGTAGGCCACCAAAAGGACCGACTCACCAAGTCTCTGGTACCAAAAATCCCGGGATGACCAGCCAACGCGGAACAATGAATCTCAGACATCACACTCTTCTTCCACTAGTCTGGGAAAAACAATTTCCCAATAGGGCAGATCTCAGGTTAATCCTCCTGACACCCTTCCAGAGCCAGTCTCAAAATGGGCGAGATGGCGGAAAGAACTACACCCTCTTTCAAAATAACAGTAGGATTAGATAACTCAGGAGAGTCCGCAAAGAAACTCCTCGAGAGGACATCCGCCTTAACATTCTTAGTGCCAGGAAGAAAAGAAACCACAAAATTAAAACGTGTGAAAAACAAGGCCCACCTGGCCTGTCTAGGATTAAGTCGCTTGGCTGATTCGAGATAAACCAGATTCTTATGGTCCGTGAGGACCACCACCTGATGTTTGGCTCCTTCCAGCCAATGTCTCCACTCTTCAAAGGCCCACTTCATGGCCAATAACTCCCGATTACCCACGTCATAATTACGTTCAGTTGGAGAAAATTTTCGAGAGAAAAAGGCACAAGGGTTACTCTTAGAGGTCTCTGGATCTCTTTGGGACAAAACGGCACTTGCCCCAATTTCAGAGGAATCAACCTCCACCTGAAATGGCAGCGAAACATCAGGCTGCCGTAGAACAGGAGCAGAAGTGAATCTCAGCTTAAGTTCCTGAAACGCAGAGACTGCCTCAGGAGGCCAATTCACCACATCAGAGCCCTTTTTGGTCAAATCAGTCAATGGTTAACAATACTGGAGAAATTACCAATAAATTTACGATAAAAATTGGCAAAACCCAAAAATCTCTGAAGAGCCTTTAATGAAGTAGGTTGGACCCAATCACAGATGGCCTGAACCTTGACCGGGTCCATTTCAATAACAGACGGAGACAAAATGAATCCCAGAAATGAGACCTTCTGTACGCCAAAAAGACACTTTGATCCCTTCACATACAGTGCATTCTCTCTCAAAATCTGGAACACAGTCCGAACATGTTTCACATGATAGTCCCAGTCATTGGAAAAAATCAAGATATCATCCAAATAAACGATCAGAAATTTATCCACAAAATCCCTGAAAATGTCATTCATGAAGGACTGGAAGACGGAAGGAGCATTAGTGAGCCCAAAGGGCATCACTAGGTCCTCAAATGCCCCTCTGGGGTATTAAACGCCGTCTTCCATTCATCCCCGTGCTTGATGCGAATAAGGTTATACGCCCCCCTGAGGTCAAGCTTGGTAAACCAACTAGCACTTTTCACCCTGGAAAACAGGTCAGAAATCAAGGGTAACGGATATTGATACTTCACAGTCATCTTATTCAAGAGACGATAATCAATACACGGCCTCAATGAACCATCCTTTTTGGCCACAAAGAAAAAACCGGCACCCAAGGGTGAAGAGGATGGTCTGATATGACCCTTCTCCAATGACTCCTTGATATAAGATCGCATAGCATCGTGTTCAGGTACAGACAAGTTAAAAAGGCGACCTTTAGGAAATTTACTACCAGGCACTAATTCAATAGCGCAATCGTAGCTCCTATGGGGGGCAAAGATGCAGATTTACTTTCACTAAATACATCCGAAAAATCAGTCAAAAAGTCAGGAACATCCTGAGCCTGGGGAGAGGCAGAAAAAACAGGAGTGTCGGCATTAACACATTGGCAGCCCCAACTGGTCACAGACACAGATTTCCAATCCAAAACAGGATTATGAGACTGTAACCAAGGGAAACCCAGTACAATAATGTCATGCAGATTATACAACACCAGAAATGTGCAACTCTCCTGATGATCTGGTTCAACCCTCATTATCACCTGAGTAGAAAACTGGGGTTTATTCTCCGCCAAAGGGGTAGAATCAATGCCCAGTAGGGGAATAGACTTCTGCAGGGGTATCATGGGAAACCCACAACGTTTGGCAAAGTCAAAATCCATCAGGTTAATAGCTGCTCCTGAATCAACAAAATCCTGAGCAGAAAATGTGGACAGGGAGCAAATCAGGGTAACAGTCAACAGAAATTTAGTCTGAACACTACCCAAGACAACTGAGCGTGCAAAACGTCTTCCCCGCTTAGAGCAGACTGAAATAGCATGAGAGGCATCACCACAGTAGAAACATAACCCATTGCGCTTTCGAAACTCATGACGCTGTGCCCCAGAAGTCACTCTATTACACTGCATGGGCTCAGAACAGGGCCGGCGTCAGCACCCGGCACACCCGGGCAAGTGCCGGGGCCCTGAGCAGACGGGGGGGGCCCACTCGCCGTCGGGCACCCCGGCGACCATTAGCGGCGTCAGCGCCGCCACTGGGCCCCCCCGCTTGCTCAGGGCCCCGGCAGCAGCCGGCGCAATACTCACCTCTCCCCGTGCCTCCGGTGCCGCAGCTCCGAGCTCCAGGGGGCGCCTGCGCCGGCGCTTCCTCTCTCACAGCAGCGCCGCTGAATGACGTCATCATTCAGCGGCCGGCTGTGGCAGAGAGCGCGCGGACGCCGGACAGGTGAGGCGTGTGTGTGTGTATGTGAGAGAGTGCTGCCTGCGGTGCTGTATGTGTGATGGTGGTGAGGAGGCAATGATAATGATGATGATGATGGGGAGGCAATGATAATGGGAAGGCAATGATGATGATGATATTAATGGGGAGGCAATGATAATGATGATGATGGGGAGGCAATGATAATGGGAAGGCAATGATGATGATGATGATATTAATGGGGAGGCAATGATAATGGGAAGGCAATGATGATGATATTAATGGGGAGGCAATGATGATGATAGGGAGGCAATGATGATGAGGGGAGACAATGATGATGATAATGGGCAGGCAATGATGATGATAATGGGGAGTCTTTTAACAGCGCCCTTTCCTGAGCCGTAACAGTGCAGAACGCAGCACAGTGTAGAGGAGAGCTCCATATATTGTATGGAGCATTATATGTGGTCCAGTATTCTGTATGGAGCATTATATTGGGTCCAGTATTCTGTATGAAGCATTATATGGGGGATGGCGGGGTGACATCCTGCATGGGGTATTATATGAGTGATGAGGCGGAGACCATGTGGTGCCCATAATATTGTATGGAAGACTGTACTGTCCAGTCTGTACTGTGCACTGTGAGGATTTGGCGGTTTTTGAGCTATTGTACAATTTACAATAGGTATCAGTCATGTAATGGAAGAAGAGAAGTGTTTGGCGTTGTGCTATACTCATATTTCTCTGCAGTATCTGTGCATCATGAATCGTGGTCTGTGTTAAGGGGCCCACTGAGACTCTTTCGCCTGGGGCCCATAAAAACCTGGAGCCGGCCCTGGCTCAGAAGCTGGCTCACAAGGCAATACTATCTCACGCATACCTCTGCGCTCACGCAAACGTCTGTCAATTTGAATAGCCAATGACATAGAATCATTGAGACCAGAGGGAGCAGGGAATCCCACCATAACATCCTTTACATTCTTTGACAGCCCCTTCCGAAAAAGGGCTGCCAAAGCATCATCATTTCATTTGGTGAGGACTGCCCACTTTCGGAATTTCTGACAGTACAACTCAGCGTCTTTAAGACCCTGATTTAATGCCAACAAGGTTTTTTCAGCTTGATCAGTGACATTAGGTTCATCGTACAATAACCCCAGAGCCAAAAAAAATGCATCAATATCATTCAAAACAGGATCCCCAGGTGTCAGGGAAAAAGCCCAATCCTGAGGATCGCCGCGCAGGAGAGAGATGACAATTTGAACCTGCTGTGCTGCGTTCCCTGAGGACTTAGGCTTTAAGGCAAAAAACAACTTACAGTTATTTTTGAAATTCAGAAATTTAGCCCGATCCCCCAAAAACAAATCTGGCATGGGAATCCTAGGTTCCACAACCGGCAACCTAGCAAGATAGGTAGCAATACTCCGAACCTCAGTGGCAAGCTGATCCACACGGCCAGACAACTGTGCAAACTCCATTGAGAGAAAAAAAAAATCCTCCTCAGCACCCAGAGAAAAAGAGGGAAAAAATGCAACAGACAGAAAAAAAAAAATCTCTGACAACTTTTTTCTTTCCACACTATTTTTCCCTTCTGTGAGTACCAGATAATTTTCAGTTATGGCCGGTGATACTGTTATGTTTCGGTAGCTGAGGAGGACAGGAACAACAGCAGGGCAGCCGAACACCTGAGATGTTGGTAACTGATGGGTTGCAGATTCCTAAACTAACGACACAACTAGAGGTAGCCGTGGAGCGTTCCTACGTTGATCCTAGACGCCTCGTCACAGCCTGAGAGATAACTACACCTAAAGGCAGAAAGATGAAAGCTATCTGCCCCGGAGCAGATCCCCAAAGAAAATAGGAAGCCCCCAAACATATGATGGCGGTTAGACTAGATGAAAATACAAACATAGGCAGAAAATAGACTGAGCAAATGCTGGGGCCACAAGCTGACTAAATAGGATAGGACAGGAGAGATTACTTTCTGCAACCCAGAAAACCCTACAAAAATTCAACAATTCTGATTACAAAAATACTGAGATCTCACGATCTCGCCTCCCACTAAATCAGATCTCAGTGTGAACAAAAACCAAGCCGCAGCCGCTGAAAAAACAGGAAAAAGCAAATGAGCAAATAACAGTGGCTGCAGATAAACTGTGAGGAGCTCAGGCTCCAGGAGGGGACCTGGCTGACCTCCACAAAAGTGCAGAAAACAATGCAAAAAGCAAGCACAAAAAGAAAAGCAAAAAATATCTTATCTTAAAGCAGGAGATGCAGGCAAGACTCCAGCAAACTTCTAAATGAATCAGGAACCACAATTGAGACAAGAACAATTGATCACCGGCAACCATCATGGGAGGGAACCTCCCTTATATCAGACCAGTCCATGATCCCCGATTGCCACTCCTTGCTGAAAGGTTCAGTACTGTCTGTAACCACCAGAGGGAGCCTCTGCTCAGAAACCATCTCTAGCACATTCATAACAGGGCAGGATTGGAGACGGATGGGGAGATCATATGGGGCAGAATGGATACTCATGAGGACGGGATGGGAGAACATATGGCTGAAGCCAGGAATGAGACACACAGGGCCAGGATGGGGGATATTATTACAATAGGGGCTAATTAAGGGATATTACTGCAGTGATGTATTTATTTTATTTTTTTGAGTATACTGTTTTAAATGGGGGAAGGTCCTGTTACTGTGCAGACTGACATTATGTCACCTTTTTTTTCTTCATCTGGTGTAGTTTAGAAGTTGGGAAAAAATAAGTAATGTGTTTTGCAATCGGAGCTCTAGATAACTGTGTTATTTCCTGCAGAGACAAGCCCTGGCTGGAAGAAGTGATGGCGGTCTATGCTGGATGAAAGATGAAAAGCAAAGATGAAGGATTTCACCTAGAGTCGTCACTGGTGAGTCAGTGTTACTTGTACACTGACACTATACACTGTATACAGAGCTCCTGTGTACAATGTCACCGTTGATTACTTTATTACCTGTACACAGACACTGCATACTAAGTACAGATCTCCTGTGTAGAATGGCACTTATGGTGATAGTATTGTGTTTTTTTATTACTGATCAGTATTGTAGTATTCAGTCACTATGTGATGGTAATATGTGCTCTGGTCATGGTGTGGCGGTATTTGTTCCTTGTATGTGCTATTATTCGGTCACTGTGTGGTGGCAATATGTGGTCTGGTCATGGTGTTGCGGTATTTGTTCCTTGTATGTGATATTATTTGGTCACTTTGTGGTGGTAGTATGTGGTCTGGTGGTATTTTTTCCTTGTATGTGATATTATTCGATCACTGTGGTGGTAATATGTGGTCTGGTCATGGTGTTGTGGTATTTGTTCTTTGTATGTGATATTATTCGATCACTGTCGTGGTAATATGTGGTCTGGTGGTATTTGTCCCTTGTATGTGGTGTTATTGGTCATTTTAAAAATTGAAAAATAAATATACCAAAATTGTATTGGATATTTTAACAAATATTTAATAGGTTACAGTAGAGTAGGGCTCGGCCAAAAGTGTCCACCGTGTTATGGTAGCGGCTTAAAAAATCTTTTGTCCAAAACTAGATCTGCTGGCTATGTGTGATCTGGTGATGGGAACTGTTAATGTGTGATTGGTGAGAAGTGGAGTTTTTCAAAGAGAGAGCGGTGGGACTGTGGACAGTTCGAGGGGTGGAGGCGGGGCTGGGGTGGAGCCTGGGCGGAGTCTCAAGGGGGCTCCGAAAATTTTGCCAGTATGGGGCCCCGAAATTCCTAGTTGCAGCCCTGCACGCCACCACTGGAACCAGCGGCTGAAGAAGAACCGGAGGCCGGCCCCGAAAGAGCTGATCCTGACTCCGCCGAGGACGCGGCGGGAGGGAAGGAGGCTGAGGAGGCCCTGCCCGGACCAGAACGCCAGCCAGGCCTGGAACCAGAGGCCGCAGCGGAATGCAGTCCCCCGGTAGGGACACCGGAATACACCCAGCCACAAGCGATGGAGATCGACTGGGAGGAGATGGAGCTCCTGGACGACGTGGAGTACGCCGCCCAGAAGGAGAATGAGTGGCGACGCTGAGAGCAGGAGGAGCGGCAGCAGCGGGAGCAGCGTGAGGCGCAGCGGCTTCGCCAGAGGAATCGGGAGCAGGATCTTGCTGACAAGGAGATCGTCCGGCGAGATAAAGTTACGCTCCGGGAACCGCGGCACCAGGGCGCCATACGAGACTTCAAACTCAAGGGAGGTTGGGGGTTCATCCACGAACCCGGCCTGTACCAGGAAGTCTTTGTTAACCGCAGGGATGTGGCGTCTCACCTGCCAGAAGGGCACCCGTGAAGGGATCTGTTGATTGGGGATGTAGTCTCTTACACACGGCATTGGGGACTTAAGGGGTGGTATGCCCTGAACGTCTCCCGAGTCAGCGACCCAGTCCCTGAAGCCGGAAATACACCCCGTGTCTCTGTGTTCCAGGCCCCAGCCACATCAGCGTCCGGCCGCGCACCTGCATCCTATTCTGCAACGCTGCAAAGCGCAGCGGCTGCTAGTGCGCCCTCTGCTGAGCCAGTCCACACTCCTGCGTCCTATCCTGCAACGCTACAGAGCGCAGCGACTGCTAGTGCGCCCTCAACTGAGTCACCCCGTGCATCTGCGTCACATCTGGAAATGCTGCAGAGAGCAACGACAGCAAGAGCGTCCCCTACTGAGCCAAGCTTGTGCGATCTGCATTTAGGAGAGGCACCTGTCAGGCCTCCAGCAAGTCGCAGAGTAAAAGTTGAAAGGAGGACTGTATCTACACAGACACCGGTAGCAGGACATGATCTTATTGTGATGCGTTACAGAACGCACAGTGTGTTTCCAGCCGCCGGTATGGAAGATGCTGCAATGTTCCAAGAAGACCAGTAGGACCCGGACAGGGTTTACTGTCATGTAAAAAGTTATGCGGAAGAATTGCACTTTATTGTGAATGTTTACTTAATAATGATTGAAGTAGTATACCCAGTTGGGTATGTGGTAATGATAACGTCTTTTGATAATATGTGAAATGCTATTTTGAAGGACTGCGTGCTGAGGACTCTTGCAGCACAGAACTTTATTGTAAATAGTTGGCACTCTGTGCCCCATCTTGGTTTTACGTAAGCCATTCTACCTCAGAAGCAAAACCCGTAAGGTGTGGCCTTGAGTGAGGTTTGCAGCAAAGAAGTCCTGCAGCCCACCCAGGACCACCGTGGGAGGTTTGGTACGGGTCCTCCACAAGTATCCTGTATATATTTGCACTTCGAAAGTATTTGATATTTTTATACTTGCACTTGTATACATTGAAACGTTAAAGTGTCCTTACCTCCCGCAAGGGAAGAGTTATGCTATTGTTATGATAAAAAACCATTTCTCTTTTCAGCCCGGGAGTGCTGATATTAACTAGGGGGGGATGTGTAGCCCAGCTGCGCTTGGTGCCACATGTTACCCTGTGTGATGATACTGCAAGCTCCATTTCTTGTGCGGTTCTAGAACCTTCCCCATAGAACTACGACTCCCAGCGTTTTGCCAGCACAGAGCAAAGCCACCTCTCCTCCCCCCTGTGCCTACAGTTCGCTGCAAGTCACGGTTTGAACTAACAGCCACTCTATCCCTTTAACTCCCACCTCAGGAATTTTCTTTGTCTTCAAGCTCAGCTTTCTCTGCTCCCATTCTATAAAGTGGTAATCTAATCATCTGTCTATAATATGCCGTGAGCTTATGATAGAAACACGGCACCTGCTATTCTGTAACGTAGCCCCATCAGGCATCGTTCCCGTGGTACTGGTGAACCCGTAACTCCAACAGAACCAGAGAAATGAATTCTCGGATGCACCATGAACTATCTCACCCAAGTTTGGGCTCATTTGAACCGTCATTTTAAAGTAAGATCATTGATAGGTCTGCCATTATTCTGCTAGTTTCCGAGAAGGCGGTATCAACCTTATGATCTTTCAGAGCTCAAACTATAACTTGTAGCTTGGGGAGGTGGCCAGAAAAACCATCCCCTTTTGTGAGGTCAGCAGCCCACAGGTATAAGTCTTGCGGTGAGCCCCCCTTGCTCATTCCAAGCTGTGATGACGTGACTAACAGATCTGCAAATGAACTATGACGTGTGGCTCCTCCCCCAGCCTGTCTTGCCTGTACCTATATAAGTGCCATGTAAGTGATCTTCACCTTTAATCCTGTTTTATTTCTAACTGTATTGTACATAACTGTATTGCCTCAGCTTGTTACCTTTTTTTAAAACTACAAGCACTGCCTGCATTTTAAGGAATAAACCTATAAAATTATTAGTTTGTTTCTCCTGCTCTATAAACGAATTTGCACATGCCTGAAGTACTACGCTACTGATTTGGGGTTGCTATGGACCCTCTTGATAAATTGTTCATTAAGTAAATCGTAGCTGGTGGCAGCTAATAGAAGGGGTGTAAAGTGTTAACCTATTGGGTGGCGTTGGCAGTGACGGAGCGGGTTTTATAAGTGTATTGCCTGGCTGCGGCCCGGAGTAATTATAATTCCCTCACTGCAGGGTGCCCAATAGCCAGCACACATCCAAGTGGCCCGTCTGGCGACTAATTATCCTAGGTGCAGTTCCCTGACTGACCTGAGGGTAAGGGGGGCGCCAGAGAGCTGCAAGTTCCTAAGTGGAAGTGGGATAATTATAAATCCCTGCAGATTATTGGGTCGGACGGCAGCAGCCGTCGTGTGTGTGCGCGTTTTCGTCACATTTGCGGCACGGAGGGATCACAAGCCGTGATACCCCGGGCTACCGTGTGGCGGACCGTGTGCACGTTCATCACATTGGTGGCAACGGTGGGATTATAGAGCATTAGTGATCTGGTTTGAGCAATCATCCCATTCACTAAAAAACTTGCACGGTTCTTCAGGGACCCTGCAACTAAAGTTTTGGAGAACAGACTCAGTGTTTATTAGTCCTCAGACAATTGTGTGTACTTGCGGTTACCCCTCCCTTCTATTTGTTTTTTCTATCCTATCTTTTATTTGGCAATGGCGAGGATGGGAGAAGCGTGGTGTAAACTGCAGAAAAGGGACACTCTTGCTGGAATATGCATTTCCCGAGGCCTTGACCCCATGGGCCAAACCAAAACTCAACTGATCCAGGTCCTGATGGCACAGGACCATGCTGAGAGCGAGGAGGGCGCAGGAGCAGAGGCCCAAACCCTGAATGCTTACACCCAGGGCGGGTTGGACCCTTACCTGCAGGCGGCCCTGGAGGAACTCCCCGCCGACGACCGTGATGGACGCCTGAAGCTGATCCAGCAAGCTCAAGAGAGCCGACCAGCGAGAGGCCAACCAGCGAGAGGCTGAGAGAGCCGAGCGCCAAACCCAGCGAGAGGCCGAGCGGGAGGCTGAGAGAGCCGAGTGAGAGGCCGAGCGGGAGGCTGAGAGAGCCGAGCGGGAAGCTCAGAGAGCCCATGAACTGGAGCTGCTCAGACAAGGGGCAATGCCCTCCACAGCAAGGAGCGGTACACCCAGCAGCTCTCAGAGTCCCAAGCCCCGGCCGGAGCACTTTCCCGTGATGGAAAAGGACGGAGACTTGGACACTTTCCTGCGGGCCTTTGAGAAAGTCTGCAGACAGTACCAGCTGCCTGACGACCAATGGGCCAGGTACTTGACCCCCGGGCTAAAGGGCAAAGCTCTGGAGGCGTTTGCTTCACTCACGCCAGATCAAGATGGTGACTATGAGGCCATCAAGCAGGCCCTGATCGCCAAGTACCAGCTAACCCCTGAGGTATACCGAAAGAAGTTCCGGAACCTCCAACGTGGCCCACATGACAGTTATAGCGATGTGGTGCAAGGACTCAGGACCCACTTTGACCAGTGGATCCATGGACTGTCAGTTGACACCTTTGAGGAGCTGAGGGACCTGATGATCAAAGACCAGTTCCTGCATCTGTGCCCAGCTGAGGTCCGACAGTTCATCCTGGACCGAGAACCGGAGGACGCGGTCAGAACAGCACGGATCGCCGACAGCTATGAGGCCAACCGGAAACCCGAGGTGCGGAAGCCCGTCACCGCCCGCTGGGGAGGGGTAAGCCTGCAACCAACCCCAGTGCCCCTGCCAGTCATCCCTCTGGAGACACTATCCCCTTTGCCAGCGCCAGGACTACATCAGACCCCCGCCAGTGTTTCTCCTGTAAACGGACAGGACACATCAGCGCCACCTGTCCGGAGAGGCAGAAGAACCCCCCAGCCAAGGCCTCCGGGCCCAACGCCTCTGTTCTTTTGGTGGGTGGTGTGGTGGGGAGGGTTGATGACAACGTGCAGCCCGTCCGCGTGGGGGCCCGTCTTGCTACAGGCCTCAAGGACACTGGGGCTGAACGAACCCTCATCCGACCCGAACTGGTGGCCCCTGAAGAGTTGATTCCGGGGAAAACCCTAACTGTCACCGGGATTGGGGGCGTCCTCTACCCCTTGCCGATAGCCCGGGTTTTCATTGACTGGGGTGCCGGGAGCGGAGTGAAGGAAGTGGGGGGTGTCTGAAAACCTGCCCACTGATGTTTTATTGGGGACTGATCTGGGGAGGATGGTGGCGTACTATGTTCCTGACACCCCTCCCCAATCTGATAATAAGGTTAACGTTAACCATGATGTTGATGTTGATGATGATGGGAAACTAAATGTGTTACCTGCCAATGCTTTGCGAAGTGATTATGCAACCGATAACCTTTCTTTCCCAGGAATGATGCTCATAGTGATGTATCTGTGCCATCTGAACCTGTTAACCCTTTCTCTGAAGTGGTAGGTGTGTCCACAGGTACAGGAGCATTCAGCCACGTCGCTCTGCGGAGTGAGACGGCTGAGGAACCCCTAGCAGGAGCAAGCGACAGTGCTCAAGGAAATGGGGAGGTACATGGGAACCGTGAGGAAGGTGACGCCATGACACTGACCAGTGCCACCGAGGAAGGTAACTGGCCCATAAGTAGCACTGCTCCTGAAGTGTTGGGGGTGGATGGGGAGGTAGAGTCCATAGCAGAGCAGGCTGATGGGTCTGTAGAAATCCCCAGGGAGACTGCATATGTAGCTGCTGTCACCCGCAGTCAGAGTGCCCGGATCGCAGGTAGCGCCCTGCCATCTGGACCCTCCTCCGCTACAGGAGAGACTGAACCAGAGGTGGACCCAGAGCCGGTCCCAGAGGGTCCCAGTGAGGAAGGAACCCTGACGTCACTTCTGGCTGCCTCCAGCCAGGAGTTCCAGGCCGCTCTGCACTCAGATGCGAGCCTGGAGAACTTGAGGCACCTCGCCGAGACGCCCACCTCCGTGACTGATAAGGAGAGGGTGTTCTGGGAACGAGGAAGGTTGTACCGGGAGACAGTACCCGGAGATTCCCAAAAGGAGTGGTTGAGGGAAAAACAACTGGTCGTCCCGCACCAGTTCCGAGGTGAGTTGTTGAGGATTGCCCATGAGATTCCACTTGCTGGACACTTGGGGATCAGCAAAACTAAGGCACGGCTGTCTCAACACTTCTATTGGCCCAAGATGGGGACAGATGTGACTAACTACTGCCGCTCCTGTATCACCTGTCAAAGAGTGGGGAAGGCGGGGCCTGCTCTTAAGGCTCCCCTGATCCCGTTGCCAGTGATAGAGGAGCCTTTCCAGAGGATCGCGGTGGACATTATGGGCCCGCTGGCCGTCCCCAGCCGCTCTGGAAAGCAATACATCCTTACTGTGGTAGACTACGCTACCCGGTACCCGGAGGCAGTAGCTCTGTCCTCAACTAGGGCAGATAAGGTGGCGGATGCATTGCTGACCATCTTTTTACGGGTAGGATTTCCCAGGGAGATGCTTACCGATCAAGGGACCCAATTTATGTCTCGCCTAATGAAGGCTCTCTGCAGCAAAATGCAGGTGACGCGTATGGTATCGAGTGCGTATCACCCACAGATCAATGGTTTGTGTGAGCGCTTTAACGGTACCCTCAAACAGATGCTCCGCATGCTGGTTGAGACCCAGGGACGCGATTGGGAGCGGTACCTCCCACACCTGCTGTTTGCCTACAGAGAAGTCCCGCAGGCCTCGATGGGGTTCTCCCCCTTTGAGCTCCTGTATGGCAGGCGAGTCCGGGGACCCCTTGGGTTGATAAGAGAATCCTGGGAAGATGAGCCAAACCCCACGGAAGTGTCCATCGTGGATTATGTCATGCGCTTCCGCGACAAGATGCAGACCTTGACGCAGTTGGTGCATGACAACATGACGCAGGCTCAGGCTGACCAGAAGCACTGGTACGACCAGAACGCCCGGGAGCGGCCCTACCAGGTGGGTCAAAAGGTGTGGGTGCTGGTCCCCGTACCAAAGGATAAGCTTCAGGCAGCCTGGGAAGGCCCGTACGTCGTGCACCAACGGCTCAACTCAGTCACCTACGTGGTCACGCTTGACCACACTCGGGGTAGGCGCAAGGCCTTTCACGTCAACATGATGAAGGCCCATCCCGAACGTGAAGCCTGCGTCCTACCGGTCTGCAACTTGCCCGAGGACGGGGAGGAGGATCCCCTCCTGGACATGCTGGCCCAAGCCAAGGCCAATGGGTCCATTGAGGACATGGAGGTAAATGCCTCGCTAACCGTCTCCCAGCGGTTGCAGTTGCTGACCACTCTGGAACCCTTCCGGGCCGAGTTCACTAACCGACCCGGAAGGACCAAGTTGGCAGTCCACGAGGTGGACACTGGGAATCATGCCCCATTAAGGCGGACACCTTATCGGATCTCTGAGGAGGTGCAGCAGATTATGCGCCAGGAGATCAATGAGATGTTGCAGCTGGGGGTGATCCGACCGTCCAAAAGCGCGTGGGCCTCACCTGTAGTTCTCGTGCCAAAAAAGGATTGGACCACCCGGTTCTGCGTGGACTACAGGGGGCTCAACGCCATCACCACTTCTGATGCGCACCCAATGCCACGCATCGAGGATCTGCTGGAGCGGTTGGCGAATGCCAAGTACATATCCATCATGGATTTAAGCCGGGGATACTGGCAAATTCCCCTGAGCCCTGCGGCGCAGGAGAAATCTGCCTTTATCACCCCTTTTGGACTGTACGAGTCCACGGTCATGCCTTTCGGCATGAAGAATGCCCCTGCCACTTTTCAGCGGATGGTCAACCACCTGCTTCAGAGACTGGAGGAGTACGCTGTGGCGTACCTGGACGACATTGTCGTCTTCAGTTCCACCTGGGAGGAACACCTTCAGCATCTCCAGGAGGTGCTCGAGCGTATTCACCAGGCAGGTCTGACCATCAAGCCGGGAAAATGCCAGATGGGCATGAGGGAGGTCCACTACCTGGGGCACCGGGTAGGCGGGGGTTCCATGACTCCAGAGCCCGAGAAAGTGGACACGATCGTGTCCTGGCCCACCCCCAGGACCAAAAAGCAGGTGAAGTCCTTCCTGGGCACTGCAGGGTACTATAGGCGTTTCGTACCGAACTATAGCGCCATTGCAAAACCCTTGACGGACCACACCAAGGGCGGTCTACCCCAAACAGTCAGCTGGACAGATGGCTGTGAGGCGGCATTCCGAGCTTTGAAAACAGCCCTGTGCAGCTCTCCAGTGTTGAAAGCCGTCGACAGCAGTCGGCCATTCCTGGTACAGACTGACGCCAGCGAATTTGGCCTCGGTGCTGTACTCAGCCAGGTTGATTCGGGGAACCAGGAGCACCCCGTGTTGTACCTGAGCCGGAAACTTCTGCCGAGGGAAGTGGCATACTCCACCATCGAGAAGGAGTGCCTGGCCATGGTCTGGGCACTGCAACGTTTGCAGCCCTACCTGTACGGGCGCACCTTCAAGGTGGTCACCGACCACAACCCTCTGAGCTGGCTGCACACAGTGTCCGGAACCAATGGTAGGTTGCTACGCTGGAGCCTTGCCCTACAGCAGTATGATTTTGCCGTACAACACAAGAAAGGCAGCGATCATGGAATGCTGATGGGTTGTCACGGCGTGGCGAAACCGCTGAGGTGCGCATGGTGGATTACCGACAGGTCATGCCTCCTTAGCACCCTCTAAGAGGGGGAGGTGTGATGATACTGCAAGCTCCATTTCTTGTGCGGTTCTAGAACCTTCCCCATAGAACTACGACTCCCAGCGTTTTGCCAGCACAGAGCAAAGCCACCTCTCCTCCCCCCTGTGCCTACAGTTCGCTGCAAGTCACGGTTTGAACTAACAGCTCACTCTATCCCTTTAATTCCCACCTAAGGAATTTTCTTTGTCTTCAAGCTCAGCTTTCTCTGCTCCCATTCTATAAAGTGGTAATCTAATCATCTGTCTATAATATGCCGTGAGCTTATGATAGAAACACGGCACCTGCTATTCTGTAACGTAGCCCCATCAGGCATCGTTCCCGTGGTACTGGTGAACCCGTAACTCCAACAGAACCCGAGAAATAGAATTCTCGGATGCACCATGAACTATCTCACCCAAGTTTGGGCTTATTTGAACCGTCATTTTAAAGTAAGATCATTGATAGGTCTGCCATTATTCTGCTAGTTTCCCAGAAGGCGGTATCAACCTTATGATCTTTCAGAGCTCAAACTATAACTTGTAGCCTGGGGAGGTGGCCAGAAAAACCATCCCCTTTTGTGAGGTCAGCAGCCCACAGGTATAAGTCTTGCGGTGAGCCCCCCCTTGCTCATTCCAAGCTGTGATGACGTGACTAAAGTGGCAATCCGTCCCACTAATACTGGACTCCACGTTGTAAGCTGAGTGAATGCTGAAGTCTTCAGGCTTTCAAATAAGTCTTTCTTTAGCTAGTCTTTCCCTCTCAGCTCGTCTGAGGTAACTAGCTTGTCCGTCTTTCACCATCTGTCTGACAAGATCTGAAGTGATCTCCTCAGCCCTCAGGCTAAACTGAACACTGCTGTCTATCTCCACACCCTTATATACCTGCATACTCTCAAGGGCTCCCTCCGGTGGCACCAGGGAAATGTGAAGTGTGAATGAATATCAGGTGATTGTGGTTTCCCTTTCATGCATCCTCCAGGGTGTGATGAACGTGCACATGGTCCGCCACACGGTAGCCTGGGGTATCACGGCTTGTGATCCCTCCATGCCGCAAATGTGACGAAAACGCGCACACACACGACGGCTGCTGCCGTCCGACCCAATAATTTGCAGGGATTTATAATTATCCCACTTCCACTTAGGAACTTGCAGCTCTCTGGCGCCCCCCTTACCCTCAGGTCAGTCAGGGAACTGCAACTAGGATAATTAGTTGCCAGACGGGCCACTTGGATGTGTGCTGGCTATTGGGCACGCTGCAGTGAGGGAATTATAATTACTCCGGGCCGCAGCCAGGCAATACCCTTATAAAACCCGCTCCGTCACTGCCAACGCCACCCAATAGGTTAACACTTTACACCCCTTCTTTTAGCTGCCACCAGCTACGATTTACTTAATGAACAATTTATCAAGAGGGTCCGTAGCAACCCCAAAACAGTAGCGTAGTACTTCAGGCACGTGCAAATTCGTTTATAGAGCAGGAGAAACAAACTAATAATTTTATAGGTTTATTCCTTAAAATGCAGGCAGTGCTTATAGTTTTAAAAAAAGGTAAGAAGCTGAGGCAATACAGTTATGTACAATGCAGTTAGAAATAAAACAGGATTAAAGGTGAAGATCACTTACATGGTACTTATATAGGTACAGGCAAGACAGGCTGGGGGAGGAGCAACACGTCATATTCATTTGCAGATCTGTTAAGGGTATGCCACACTAAACGAGATCGCAAACGAGATCGCAAACGAGATCACTAAAACGTCACTATTTTGCGATCTCGTTAGCGACCTCGTTGTGTGTGGCATGTAGCAACGATGTGGCCCCTGCTGTGATGTCGCTGATCGTTCACTAGAGTTCTGGACCGTTTTTTGATCGTTGGCGTCCCACTGGTGAGCCTGAATCGCTGTGTTTGGCACCTTTTGCGAACGATGAGCGACCTCGTTTGTGACGCATATGACTGTTTTGCGTCACGGAGTAGATCGCAATATCTGTAAGTTCTCTTTTGCGTCACAGAGAGGATCGCAGAAGTTGCAAAGCAGGCTAGCAGGACGCAGAGAGCAGGAGCGATGCTGGAAATTCCTATGAATCAGAAGCGCTCAGTACATGCTAATGACATCCTAACGACCGCCAAAGTCGTTAAAGAGATCACTGACCGCTGATGAGTCGTTTATGAGATCTCCTGTTTGGCAGCTACTAGCGACCTAAAAGAGATCACACCAACGATTGCGTCGTTATCGTGATCGCTAACGAGATCGCTAAGTGTGGCAGTACCTTAAGCCTGTGTGCAGGCTGGGGGGAAGGAAAGCGCAGCTATACACAGGACTGCTCAATGTAGTAGATGTCATCACACTGAGCACTTCAGGGAGATCGGTGAGATCTTTTATTCTCTCAGGATATAGGAATGAGGATGCACCGACGTTTATTATAAACACAGCAGTAATCACACTGATGTTTCGCCATAAAAACAGTAAACTGACGAAAGATACAAAGTATCTGCAGAAGAGAAATGCTATAAAGCTAGCAGCGCGGCACCGGCTCGGGCTGGCACGGCGGCAGCAGTCTGTCTTTCAGCTGTAGCAGTAAGGTAGAATGAAGCTGCTCGCATCTGTGCGCTTTGTCACCTCATTGTGTTGTCGCTTTCCAAAGCGAAGTCCAAAAGGGTTAAAGTTAAACTTACTCCTCGTGAGGCGCAGCCGACATGAGATTTGCCCGTCCTCACCGCCGTTGTGGATGAAGTAACAAACATTGGGGTGATCAGAAAAACTTAGAGCATCGGTGCTGCGGATCAGCTGATAAGACGTTCTTTTCACCGGAAAATGGCTGTCAACGAAATCGACATCTGTAAAAAGAGAAGCAAAATCTGATACTATTTTATACACTGTACAGAAGATATTCTTACATATCCCGTCACCTTGATGTCGAGCACAGGAGCATGGCTGCACTATGAATGGTGAATCAGGGCCATGGGCAGAAGAGCTGCCGTTTGCGCTACAACCTCCCGCTGTGATGGGGTTCATCCTGTGTTGTGTCCCCTCCTGTGATGCGGCCCTTCCTATAATGTGTCCCCTCCTGTGATGCTCCCCTTCCTGTGATGGGGTTCATCCTGTGTTGTGTCCCCTCCTGTATGCGGCTCTTCCTATGTGTCCCTCCTGTGATGCGTCCCCTTCCTGTGATGCGGCTCCCCCCTGTGATGATGCCCCTTCCTGTGATGAGGCTCCTCCTGTGATGAGGCCCTTCCTATAATGCGTCCCTTCCTGAGATGCGTCCCCTTCCTGTGATGCGTCCCCTTCTGTGATGAGGCCCCTTCTGTGAGCCCCTCCTGTGATGAGGCCCTTCCTATATGATCCTTCTGATGCGTCCCTTCCTTGATGCATCCTCTGTGATGAGCCCCTTCTGATGGGCCCCTCTGTGATGAGCCTCCTATACGTCCCTCTGTGATCTACCTCCTGAGATGCGTCCCCTTCCTGAGATGCGTCCCCTGCTGTGATGAGGCCCCTCCTGTGATGAGGCCCTTCCTATGATGCGTCCCCTTTTGTGGTGTGGCTCCTCCTGTGAAGCGGCCCCTCCTATGATGCGTCCCCTTCCTGAGATGCGTCCCCTTCTGTAATGCAGCCCCTTCCTGTGATGAGGCCCCTCATGTGATGCAGCCCCTTCCTATGATGCATCCCCTCCTGTGATGTGGCTCCTCCTGTGATGCGGCTCCTCCTGTGATGCAGCCCCTACCTGTGATGCCGCCCCTCATGCGATGAGGCCCCTTACTGTGATGCAGCCCCTTCCTATGATGCATCCCCTCCTGTGATGTGGCTCCTCCTGTGATGCGGCTCCTCCTGTGATGCGGCCCCTACTTGTGATGTGGCCCATTGCTGTGATACATGGTGGCGCAGCGCCGAGCGCAGCCCATTCACTTGCATTGCTCTGCAGTCTGCACATTAGCCCAGAATTAATATCGGCCGGGTGGATAACATTGTATATCCCATGTCTCGTATAGAAAGCTAAAATCATGATAGCAATATAGTGTTAATATCTCCCGCTTGGGACCTCCAGGGGGCAGTTATCCTTAACATATGGGATCTCATCACTTTTGGCACCTGAGCCACCATTACATTTATCGACCCCATCTGAGGTCACAGGGGGAGGTCGGTGGGAGTGGCTGGTACCTGGTAAAAGCTTTTTCTGACCTAGACCCCATGATCAGTGCCGGGAGATACAGCTCCTGAAAAGACTGTGCTGTTTCCTAATCGGAGCGCCCCCTCCAGATCTGCGCCATTCCTGTGACATCAGGTCTTGTACTTTCTTGTGCTTGAGAACAGGGGTCTGCAGTCTCATCCTGAATGGAGCAGAGTTGTGCGTGCTCGGCCTCTGCTCTCTCCATTATCTTAAGAGCTGCTGAACCCACCAGAGATTCTGAGAACAGGGGTCTGCAGTCTCATTCTGAATGGAGCAGAATTGTACATGCTCGATCTCTGCTCTCTCCATTATCTATAGAGCTGCTGAACCCACCAGAGATTCTGAGAACAGGGGTCTGCAGTCTTACCCTGAATGAGCAGAGTTGTGCATCCTTGACCTCTGCTCTCTCCATTATCTATAAAGCTGCTGAGCCCACCAGAGATTCTGAGAACAGGGGTCTGCAGTCTCATCCTGAATGGAGCAGAGTTGTGCATGCTCGACCTCTGCTCTCTTCACTATCTATAAGAGCTGCTGAACCCCCCAGAGATTCTGAGAACAGGGGTCTGCAGTCTCGTCCTGAATGGAGCAGAGTTGTACATCCTTGACCTCTGCTCTCTCCATTATCTATAGAGCTGCTGAACCCCCCAGAGATTCTGAGAACAGGGGTCTGCAGTCTCATCCTGAATGGAGCAGAGTTGTACATGCTCGACCTCTGCTCTCTTCACTATCTATAGAGCTGCTGAGCCCACCAGAGATTCTGAGAACAGGGGTCTGCAGTCTTACCCTGAATGGAGCAGAGTTGTGCATGCTCGACCTCTGCTCTCTTCACTATCTATAAGAGCTGTTGAACCCCCAGAGATTCTGAGAACAGGGGTCTGCAGTCTCACCCTGAATGGAGCAGAGTTGTACATGCTTGACCTCTGCTCTCTCCATTATCTATAGAGCTGCTGAACCCCCCAGAGATTCTGAGAACAGGGGTCTGCAGTTCTCACCTGAATGGAGCAGATTGTGCATGCTTGACCTCTGCTCTCTCCATTATCTATAGAGCTGCTGACCCCCCAGAGATTCTGAGAACAGGGGTCTGCAGTATCGATCCTCAATGGAGCAGAATTGTACATGCTCGACCTCTGCTCTCTCCATTATCTATAGAGCTGCTGACCCCCCAGAGATTCTGAGAACAGGGGTCTGCAGTCTGATCCTGAATGGAGCAGAGTTGTACATTCTCGGCTTCTGCTCTCTCCATTATCTATAGAGCTGCTGAACCCCCAGAGATTCTGAGAACAGGGGTCTGCAGTCTTGTCCTGAATGGAGCAGAGTTGTGCGTGCTCGGCCTCTGCTCTCTCCATTATCTATAGAGCTCTGAGCCACCAGAGATTCTGAGAACAGGGGTCTGCAGTCTGATCCTGAATGGAGCAGAGTTGTGCATGCTCAGCCTCTGCTCTCTCCATTATCTATAGAGCTGCTGAGCCCCACGAGAGATTCTGAGAACAGGGGTCTGCAGTCTCATCCTGAATGGAGCAGAGTTGTACATTCTCGGCCTCTGCTCTCTCCATTATCTATAGAGCTGCTGAACCCCCCAGAGATTCTGAGAACAGGGGTCTGCAGTCTCGCCCTGAATGGAGCAGAGTTGTGCAGTGCTCGGCCTCTGCTCTCTCCATATCTACAGAGCTGCTGAGCCCCCCAGAGATTCTGAGAACAGGGGTCTGCAGTCTTGTCCTGAATGGAGCAGAGTTGTACATCTCAGCCTCTACTCTCTCCATTAATCTATAGAGCTGCTGAACCCCCCAGAGATTCTGAGAACAGGGGTCTGCAGTCTCGCCCTGAATGGAGCAGAGTTGTGCGTGCTCGGCCTCTGCTCTCTCCATAATCTACAGAGCTGCTGAGCCCCCCAGAGATTCTGAGAACAGGGGTCTGCAGTCTCGTCCTGAATGGAGCAGAGTTGTGCATGCTCGGCCTCTGCTCTCTCCATTATCTATAGAGCTGATGAGCCCACCAGAGATTCTGAGAACAGGGGTCTGCAGTTTCATCCTGAATGGAGCAGAGTTGTGCTGCTCGACCTCTGCTCTCTCCATTATCTATAGAGCTGCTGAGCCCACCAGAGATTCTGATAACAGGGGTCTGCAGTCTCATCCTGAATGGAGCAAAGTTGTGCGTGCTCGGCCTCTGATCTCTCCATTATCTATAGAGCTGCTGTACCCCCCCAGAGATTCTGAGAACATGGGTCTGCAGTCTCGCCCTGAATGGAGCAGAGTTGTGCGTGCTCGGCCTCTGCTCTCTCCATAATCTACAGAGCTGCTGAGCCCCCCAGAGATTCTGAGAACAGGGGTCTGCAGTCTCGCCCTGAATGGAGCAGAGTTGTGCGTGCTCGGCCTCTGCTCTCTCCATTATCTATAGAGCTGCTGAACTTCCCAGAGATTCTGAGAACAGGGGTCTGCAGTCTCACCCTGAATGGAGCAGAGTTGTGCATGTGTGTGGCCCAGCTATGCAGGCACACATAAAATCCAGGAGAATGCACAGGAAGGTAATCGCAAAAGCTTTCTATTCATGCACTTCACTCACACTTTCAGACACACCCACTAGGGGTATAGGAGGTAGTGACACGTAGCAGAGACCATTCAAGCTTCCTGTCTAAGGACAGTGCAGATCAGTCAGTTTCCTGTCTTCGGACAGTGCAGTTCAGTGCCAGTTCAGTCTGGACTAGGAGAGAGGACTGAATCCTCGCAGAGCTAGCGTAGCTCACCTGACAAAGAAGTGGAGGCTAGTACGGGTGAAGTGAATCATCCTAGCCTAGTCAGAGCTACCCTTAATCAGTACCTCAGCAGAAGCTGAAGCAAGGAGGATACTGAGAGCTGCTCAGCGAGCTCTGGAGAAAGCTGACTTTTCCATCGAAAGCTACAAGTGCTTATGCTAAGAGCGAGAGCAGGGCGAAGGGCGCAGTGGAGAAGGACAGAGAAGTGCTTCAGGTACCAGATTACCTGCACTAATTCACCGGACACCGGGGTCCGAGGAATTGCTAGAGCTTTATGCTTAGTGATAAGAAAACCGGAGACTTTCTGGACTACAGGTCGCAGAAGGCAGCTCAATGTGTCGATACGTAACTGGAGTCAGGAGAACAGGAGTCTAGCGGGACGCTGCAGAAATAGACTTAGTTCTACCACTGAAAAGGCTCTACCACTATGTCGGCCGGGCGTAGTTGCTATTGAAAGAGTTAACTTCGCTTCATGCAAGTTTGGACTCAGATACATATTGAAGTTAAGGAGGCCTCTAACCTGCTCAGCGGTTACCCGAATGTGCATTCTCCACCCCGACCAGCTCCCCGGGATCTGCTTGAACCATCTACCAGTAAAGGTATGAAAAGAAGCTGCATTGTGTGTGACTGAATTCTTAGCTACACCCTGCATCATCACCATAGACTTCCAGGGACCAGTCTCACCTGTGGGAGACTTACCACCCAGCTGCCCCCATAACATCCCCTGTGAAGATCCTAATAGCAGCGCTGGTACAATTGACCAGAGACCACAGGTGGCGTCACGAACTACCTATCCTAATAATCCCCTGTAAATATCCCCCAACGCTTGACTGCCAGGGCCACGGACCGAGTCCCGCTGCCAGTGACAACTCCCATAGACTTCTATGGGCTCGGCTCCGAGTACCCCATAGCCCTGGTATCCACAATTGTGGGGCGAGTCAACTAAAATTTGGCGTCACGAACAGGATCCGAAAGCTTGCAATTGTGAGTCCTGTGTGCCTGTATTGAACTGTTTGGTGAAAAAGACTGCTGCATTTGGCGCCAAATTCCGCCATTTTACCGCCATGTTCGCGCCCTCAGGCGCTGGTGAAGAAGGGGGGCGTACCTAAAATAACGCGCAGTTTCCTGGACACGCCTCCAATCTGCATCGCGAGCCGCATCGCGATCTGCATCGCAATCTGCATCACAATCTGCATCACAATCCGCATCGCAAACTGCATCACAATCCGCATCGCAAACTGCATCACAATCTGCATTGCAATCCGCATCGCAAACTGCATCCCAAGATACTGCGGCATCATCAGAGCGCCAGTGAAAAGGTCCTGTCTCCACCGCTGTACCTGCGACGCTGCAGCCTGTGAAAGAAGTAGGCTCAGATTAACCAAGGGGGCACCAATATGTCGCAGCAACCGGCAAATGGAGCGGCCCCCGCCGGTGGCCCCAATAGCCCACCGGATGGAGGTGCGGGCCCCTCACCTGGCCCGGTGGTCCCGCTCATGCCCCTAACGCTCCCATACATGCCAGGAGCGAAGTGGCTCCCCAATACAGCGGCGAGCCAGACACCCTGCCAGGATTTAAACGGAAAATATGTAGTATTTTGGATATGTATTCAATGACTGAAAAGCAAAAAGCTGCTGTGGTAATAGGACAGTTAGCTGGTGCGGCTGAGAGAGAAGTAGAGACTTGGCCCACTGCAGACCAGGAGTCGGTACCTGCGATTCTCTTAAAGCTACAGGCCATCTTTGAGGACCCACAGAAACGGATCTCCGGATGGCATTTTATCAGTGCCTCCAGAGACCGGGTGACAGTATAAGGGACTACGCCTGCCGATACAGGGGGCCCTGCGAGCTCTAAACA
Organism: Oophaga sylvatica; assembly: GCA_033576555.1. NCBI lineage: Eukaryota > Metazoa > Chordata > Amphibia > Anura > Dendrobatidae > Oophaga > Oophaga sylvatica. The sequence continues at coordinate 36,480 of JARQOD010004667.1, forward strand.
GGCTAACCCCACAAGTGCCATTGATGAGAGCCAAATGTTAAAAGAGCAATTCGTGCGGGGACTGAGGTCTCCAGAGGAAGGCAGGACTGTAAACTGGTGGTCCTTGGATCATCCAGATGCCACTTTTGATGCCCTAAAGGACATGGCAATAAAAGGACTGCGACCCCTGGAAAAGCCTGAGGTGGCAAATCAGTATCACCTGGGTGAAGCCACTCTTAAGCCGGCAGTACCCACCTTTTCCCCGCAGGTGGCAGAAGCTAAAACGCAGGTGGCGCCCCCTAGTGAGTTGGAATGTCTGCGCTCAGAAGTGCGCCAGCTGACTAAGAACTTGGCCACTGTAATGGAGGCCCTGCAACTGCGGAAAGAGGAAGGAGGGAAGATCCAACTAGCCGACTGTCCGGAGGATGTCCCTTGGATGAACCGGAGGAAATGGAGGACGTCGCCTCACCGGAAGAGGACCACGCCACCCCCAGGAGCGACTCCTGATCAACATCATCCTCGGCGGGAGATCGTCTGCTACCGCTGCAATCAAAAAGGTCATATGGCTCAGCAATGTCCTTTAAACGAGCCGATCCTGGGTCAGAGGGCCAACACCCAGGAGTAGACTCATCAGGCCCCTTAGACTGGAACCGCAGGTTCGTGGGTGGACGGCCCTACCTGTCCATGATTCTGGACGGGATTGCAATTCCTGCACTGCTGGACACGGGATCTCAGGTGACCATCATACCTGATGTCCTTTACAATAAATTTTGGTCCATGGACAGTCTCCAGCCCCCGAGCCCTGACTTGACAGTGTACGCCACCAATGGTCTCCCTGTTGAAGTAATTGGAGCCAAAAACGTGGACGTAAAAGTGGGCAGGGTGGAGCTGAAGGATCAGGGACTCCTAGTAGTCAGGACTGTAAATGAGGAAAATGGTCTAAATGTGATACTAGGTACTAACATTATCAGTAACTGTCTGGGAGAAGTTGTGTTTTTGCTCCAACAGCTCGCTGAAATTGCCAGGCCAAAGCAGAAGGGAGTGATCCAGAGGGAGATCCGGGCCCTGATGTGCCAGCAGCAAGCGAAGCTTACAGATGGTGAAATCGGTAATGTACGGGTCACAGACTCGAACCCCATTGTAATACCCCCAATGAGTGAAATGTTAATATGGTGTAGAGCAGCCATAGGTCTGAGGGGACAGAACTACCAAGCAGTAGTAGAACCCCATCGCTCAGAACACAGACCTACACTCATGATTGCTAGAGGGGTAGTGGAAGTAATAAATGGGAGAGTACCAGTACGACTTCTCAACTGGGGGGACGATGAAGTAAATTTACCACGTTATGCTACAGTTGCTAAATTACATGCCGTAGATAATAATTCTATCCTCACAACCGAGTCCTTAGCCTCCCGCCAACCAGCGGAGGATAATGATCCGGCAACCCCGGTAGCGGACTGGTGTCAGCAGCTTCATATAGGGACAGACACCACCTCCGTCCACCAGAAACAGGGGGTACTACGGGTGGTACAAGAGTACGCACAAGTATTTAGCAAACACCCACTTGACTTTGGGACCATTAAGGGAGTACAGCATCATATCCCTACAGGCAGTCATCCTCCCATCAAAGAGCGGTACAGGCCCATACCTCTAGCCCATTATCAGAAAGCTAAGGAGATGCTGCATGACATGAAGAAAGCCGGGGTGATAAGGGATAGTTGTAGCCCCTGGGCAGCACCTCTGGTTCTAGTGAAGAAAAAGGATGGTAGCATGCGAATGTGTGTAGATTATAGGCAAGTAAATCGCATAACACATAAAGATGCATACCCATTACCACGTATAGAGGAATCCTTAGCTGCTCTGAAAACGGCTAACTACTTTTCTACCCTCGACCTCACTAGTGGGTACTGGCAAGTAGCTGTGGCTGAGGAGGACCGGGAGAAAACTGCTTTCACCACCCCAATGGGACTCTGCGAGTTTGACAGAATGCCGTTTGGCCTCAGCAGTGCCCCAGGAACATTCCAGAGAGTGATGGAGAGCTGTCTGGGACATCTCCACTTCGAAACTGTGCTGCTGTACTTGGACGACGTAATTGTGTACTCTAAGACATATGAAGATCATCTGAAGCACCTGGCAGAGGTATTCGAGTCACTGTCCAAGTATGGGATGAAACTGAAGCCCTCTAAATGCCACCTGCTCAAACGGAAGGTACAGTACTTGGGACACATTGTCAGTTCCGAAGGAGTAGCGCCGGACCCCGAGAAGGTCACAGCTATTCAGAAATGGCCAGAGCCGAAGAACCTAAAGGAGGTGCGTCAGTTCCTGGGACTAACAGGTTACTACAGGAGGTTCGTGAAAGATTACACTAAGAAAGCGGCGCCTTTACAGGACCTCCTGGTCGGACAACCTCTCAAGAGCAGAAACCCTCCATTCAATTGGGGTAAAGAACAAGCTGAGGCATTCAAAGAGATGAAAGAGATCCTTACCGGCGATGAAATCTTAGCCTACCCAGATTACAGCCAACCGTTCCTGCTATACACCGATGCCAGTAACGAGGGATTGGGAGCAGTCCTCAGTCAGAAGCAGAACGGCCAAGAAAAAGTCATCGCATATGCCAGCAGAAAACTCAGGCCAACTGAGAGAAACCCGGAAAACTATAGCAGCTTCAAACTGGAGTTCCTAGAACTGGTCTGGGCCATTACCGAAAGATTCAAACATTACCTTGCCTCCAACAAGTTCACTGCGTTTACAGACAACAACCCCTTGACGCATCTGGAAACAGCCAAGCTGGGAGCCATGGAGCAACGTTGGATGGCTCGGTTGTCAGATTATCAGTTTACCATCAAGTACAGAGCGGGCCGTAAAAATGCCAACGCGGACGCTTTGTCCAGAATGCCGCATGAATCCGACACGGAGGAAGAATCAGATGATCTGGAAGAAATCGAGCTACCTGCGTTCCACCGAAATGGGATGGTCCAAGAGCAACGAGTCTACAGAAAACGGTGTGGTGAGATGTTGAATCCTTTACCTCATCACAGCTGGAAGGAAACTCAGGACAGCGATCCCGTGGTCAGCCGTGTCAAGGAGCTGATAAAACAGGAAGGTTCCTCCTTGGAGAAAGACGCACCTATACCAGCAAAGCTCCTGTGGAATGAAAGAAGCCGGTTGTTCATATACCGTGAGAAGTTGTGCAGGAGATACGTCGACCCAAGGACCCATGAAATGGTTTGGCAGATAGTGGTCCCCAAAGCAGACATCCAAATGGTGTTGGAAGCTTACCACGATCAAGCAGGACACTTTGGCTGGAAAAGCTGGAGACCCTGTTGAAGTGTCGGTTCTACTGGGTAGGGATGCGCAGCTCCATCGAGAAGTGGTGCCGGAACTGTGGACCCTGTGGCCTCAGACGGAAAGACTACTGTAGTCAAAAGGCACCCTTGCAGCCTATCCGGACGACTCGTCCCCTGGAGATCGTAGCATTGGATCACGTCAAGTTGTCCCCAAGCAGGTCAGGATACTCATATGCCCTGACCATGGTGGATCATTACTCCAAATTTCTGGTGGTCGCCCCTGTCAAGGATCTGACAGCAGAGACAGCACCAAAGACCTTCCAAGCAAGTTTCTGCAGACCACACGGATATCCAGAGCAGGTACTGACTGATCGAGGTCCTGCATTCGAAGCTGAACTGTTTCAGGAATTCTGTCAATTGTATGGATGTAAAAAGATCAGAACAACACCATACCACCCTCAGACCAACGGCCTTTGTGAAAAGATGAATCACATTGTCATGGATTTACTGAAAACTGTACCACTGGAAGAAAGAAATCGGTGGCCAGACTTGTTACCTGACCTGGTTGACTTGTACAACCACATACCAGTAAGTTCCACCAACTGCACTCCAGCCTACCTTATGAGAGCAAGACCGGGAAGGCTGCCAATGGACTTAGAACTCGGTGTGGTAGAACCAGAGGCTGATGACAGTGCTGAAGATTGGGACACAACTCGACAAGAACAGTACAGGAGAGTACAAGCCTGCGTGGAAGACAGTCTCAATAGAGTAAGAGAAAAACAAGAGAAGAACTATAACAAAAATGCTCCCGCTAAGCCTTTAATGCCTGGAGAAATGGTGCTCAAAAGGAAAAGAAGAACACACAAGTTGGATGATCAGTGGGAACAGGAGCCATATGTCGTGCAAAATTCCAATTTTGATAACAGCAAGGTCTGTACCATCAGCAAGGATGGAGGTAAAACGACTGCAACTGTGTCCAGAGATCATTTAAAGTTGTGTCCTGGCCCATTAAAGCTCCGTGAAGAAAACCCTGTTGTCCTTCAGAAAGAAAATGCTGAAGCGGTCATACACACGGATTTGGGAGATTTACCTGCGGATTGGCCCAGATTGGGAGACGCTGTAATTATTCCTGTGCTGCAGTTTTATCAACCGCAAGAGGAGTCTCTACGTCCAGTCATACCAATCGTGCCAGTAGAGCCAGTTCCAGAGGGACCTGTTCCAACGGAACCTCAACCAGAGGAACCCCAAGAAGCGGAACCACAAGAAGCAGAGCCACAAGAAGTGGAATTCCCTGGTGAAGCTGGTGAAGCAGTACCGCCTCGTCCAGTCACTAGCACGCTTGCCAGATCCATAGAAAGGTTGAGACAGTATTACCGTTTGCCGTTGCGCAGAACAGAAAGGTTAGAGAATACTATACCTGACGCTACCCCACGTAGGTCAGAACGAACAACTAAGGGAAAATTACCTATTCGCTATCAGGAGTAGTCCTAGTAGACTAGTTAGCAAGACCCAGACAGGGTTTATTGCATCTGAAGAATTGTATAAAGTTTGAAAAAGTATTAATGTGATTATTTGAAATGTGTTTTAACCATGCCAATGGACTGCGTGGCTGTGGACTGTGCCAGCCCCAAGAACTTGCTTTGTAAATAGTTGCACTACGGTGCCTTATCTTGGTTTTACACGAAACCATTACTATCTACCTCTGAAGAAAAACCCGTATGGTGTGGCCTAGAGTGAGGTCTGCAGTCAGAAGTCCTGCAGCCCACCCAGGACCCACGTGGGAGGTTTTTGGTGCGGGTCCTCCACAAGAATATTGTCTAATATTTATTGAAAAATGTTTTGATACTTTTGATACTTTTGTATTTTCTAACATACAAATTGTAACGTTCAAGAAGTCTTACCTCCCGGATGGGATGAGTTATAATGTTGTTGTTTAATGCAAAACAAAAATGTTTTCTTTTTCTCTTTTACAGCCCGGGAGTGCTGTGTTTAACCAAGGGGGTATGTGTGGCCCAGCTATGCAGGCACACATAAAATCCAGGAGAATGCACAGGAAGGTAATCGCAAAAGCTTTCTATTCATGCACTTCACTCACACTTTCAGACACACCCACTAGGGGTATAGGAGGTAGTGACACGTAGCAGAGACCATTCAAGCTTCCTGTCTAAGGACAGTGCAGATCAGTCAGTTTCCTGTCTTCAGACAGTGCAGTTCAGTGCCAGTTCAGTCTGGACTAGGAGAGAGGACTGAATCCTCGCAGAGCTAGCGTAGCTCACCTGACAAAGAAGTGGAGGCTAGTACGGGTGAGGAGCATCATCCTAGCCTAGTCAGAGCTACCCTTAATCAGTACCTCAGCAGAAGCTGAAGCAAGGAGGATACTGAGAGCTGCTCAGCGAGCTCTGGAGAAAGCTGACTTTTCCATCGAAAGCTACAAGTGCTTATGCTAAGAGCGAGAGCAGGGCGAAGGGCGCAGTGGAGAAGGACAGAGAAGTGCTTCAGGTACCAGATTACCTGCACTAATTCACCGGACACCGGGGTCCGAGGAATTGCTAGAGCTTTATGCTTAGTGATAAGAAAACCGGAGACTTTCTGGACTACAGGTCGCAGAAGGCAGCTCAATGTGTCGATACGTAACTGGAGTCAGGAGAACAGGAGTCTAGCGGGACGCTGCAGAAATAGACTTAGTTCTACCACCGAAAAGGCTCTACCACTATGTCGGCCGGGCGTAGTTGCTATTGAAAGAGTTAACTTCGCTTCATGCAAGTTTGGACTCAGATACATATTGAAGTTAAGGAGGCCTCTAACCTGCTCAGCGGTTACCCGAATGTGCATTCTCCACCCCGACCAGCTCCCCGGGATCTGCTTGAACCATCTACCAGTAAAAGGTATGAAAAGAAGCTGCATTGTGTGTGACTGAATTCTTACTACACCCTGCATCATCACCATAGACTTCCAGGGACCAGTCTCACCTGTGGGAGACTTACCACCCAGCTGCCCCCATAACATCCCCTGTGAAGATCCTAATAGCAGCGCTGGTCCAATTAACCAGATACCACAGGTGGCGTCACGAACTACCTATCCTAATAATCCCCTGTAAATATCCCCCAACGCTTGACTGCCAGGGCCACGGACCGAGTCCCGCTGCCAGTGACAACTCCCATAGACTTCTATGGGCTCGGCTCCGAGTACCCCATAGCCCTGGTATCCACAATTGTGGGGCGAGTCACATGCTCGGCCTCTGCTCTCTCCATCATCTATAGAGCTGCTGAGCCCACCTGATTCTGAGAACAGGGGTCTGCAGTCTCGTCCTGAATGGAGCAGAGTTGCGCATGCAAGAACTTCTAGAAGAGAGGTTTAATTACTGCGAAGAAAGCTTTATGGCGCTCGAAAGTCAAGCTAGTGCCAGAACCTTTTACTAAGAAGTATTCAGCTACCGTATCTGCTCATCACCAGGGCAGAGCTTGCCCCAGGAATGGCAGCAGGCAGGAGTCAGGACATCTGCACGCACAGTCAGGAGAAGGAGAGACCTGAAATGTGTAGAATGATTTATTTGTTGTTTTTATCCATTTGAATAAATCCTGTCCCATGACATTGGGCCGACATCGTCCCTTTCACGCCTCACACCGGAGATTGGGAACTTGGACCAGGAGGGACAGGGGTACTGCCCCCCTGCTATACTAAGAGCGTGCCTTTCTGCCTTTCTGGCTGCTCCGCACTCTGGGACCAGCCGGCTGACGCTCCTCGTTTTGTGGTTTCTTGCTCTTCAGCATTGCCGGTTTCTTAGGATTTCCGGCACTAGAGGCTGACGCTGATAAGAGCGGGGGACGGTTCTGCGCTCTCAGGGGCAGGTTCACTCATGTCATGTACATTTCCTTTTGCTGTCCAGCTCTGTCATCTGGAGCGCTGATTCTCAGCCCCTTTTTTATCATTCAGATAGCAGCAATTTTGCACAGACCACTTGATCCGAGGAATAAACTGGACATGTGAACAGCCTCATAGACGGTCACAGGTGCAGGAGCTCCGCGAAAAACGCAGAATTCATTTCAATGTATGGATAAATAATAAATCAGTTACAAAGATTCTCCCCGTACACTGCAATGTTAATCACGGACAGCACAGAGACAGCACACGGACAGCACAGGGACTGCACAGGGACTGCGGACGGACAGCACAGGGACTGCGGACGGACAGCGCACGGACTGCAGACGGACAGCGCACGGACTGCGGACGGACAGCGCACGGACTGCGGACGGACAGCGCACGGACTGCAGACGGACAACGCACGGACTGCAGACGGACAGCGCACGGACTGCAGACGGACAACGCACGGACAGCACACAGACTACAGACAGACAGCGCACGGACTGCAGACAGACAGCGCACGGACTGTAGACGGACATCGCACGGACTGCAGACGGACAACGCACGGACAGCACACAGACTGCAGACAGACAGCGCACGGACTGCAGACAGACAGCGCACGGACTGTAGACGGACATCGCACGGACTGCAGACGGACAGCGCACAGACTACAGACAGACAACGCACGGATTGCAGGTGGACAGCGCACGGACTGCAGGTGGACAGCGTACGGACTGCAGGTGGACAGCGCACGGACTGCAGACAGACAGCGCACGGACTGCAGACAGACAGAGCACGGACTGCAGACGGACAGCGCACGGACTACAGACGGACAGCGCACGGACTGCAGACGGACAGCGCACGGACTGCAGACGGACAGGCACGGACTGCAGACAGACAGCGCACGGACTGCAGACGGACAGCGCACGGACTGCAGACGGACAGAGCACGGACTGCAGACGGACAGCGCACGGACTACAGATGGACAGCGCACGGACTACAGACGGACAGCGCACGGACTGCAGACAGACAGCGCACGGACTGCAGACGGACAGCGCACGGACTGCAGACGGACAGAGCACGGACTGCAGACGGACAGAGCACGGACTGAGACGGACAGCGCACGGACTACAGACGGACAGCGCACGGACTACAGACGGACAGCGCACGGAATGCAGCAGACAGCGCAGGACTGCGACGACAGTGCACGGATGCAGACGGACAGCGCACGACTGCAGACAGATATGCGCACGGACTGCAACGACAGCTGCACGACTGCAGACGGAAATGAGCACGGACTGCGACGACAGCGCACGGACTACAGACGGACAGCGCACGGACTACAGACGGACAGCGCACGGACTGCAGACAGACAGCGCACGGACTGCAGACGGACAGTGCACGGACTGCAGACGGACAGAGCACGGACTAGCAGACGGACAGCGCACGGACTAAGACGGACAGCGCACGGACTACAGACGGACAGCGCACGGACTACAGACGGACAGCGCACGGGAATGGCAGCAGGCAGGAGTCAGGACATCTGCACGCACAGTCAGGAGAAGGAGAGACCTGAAATGTGTAGAATGATTTATTTGTTGTTTTTATCCATTTGAATAAATCCTGTCCCATGACATTGGGCCGACATCGTCCCAGCGCACGGACTGCAGACGGACAGCGCACGGACTGCAGACGGACAGCGCACGGACTGCAGACGGACAGAGCACGGACTGCAGACGGACAGCGCACGGACTATAGACGGACAGCAGACTACGGACGCGCACGACTACAGACGGACAGCGCACGGACTAGACGACAGGCACGGATCAGACGGACAGCGCACGGGAATGGCAGCAGGCAGGAGTCAGGACATCTGCACGCACAGTCAGGAGAAGGAGAGACCTGAAATGTGTAGAATGATTTATTTGTTGTTTTTATCCATTTGAATAAATCCTGTCCCATGACATTGGGCCGACACGTCCAGCGCACGCTGCAGCGGACAGCGGAACTGCAGACGCAGCGCACGACGCAGACGACAGTGACGACAGCGCAGGACTGCGGGACAGCGCACGGACTGCAGACGGACACGCACGGACAGAACAGACTACGACAGCGCACGGACTGCAGACGCAGCGCACGACAGCAGACGGACAGCACACAGTAGAAGCGCACGGACTGCAGACGGACAGCGCACGGACAGAGCGGACAGCACACAGACTACAGACAGCGCACGGACTGCAGACGGACAGCGCACGGACTGCAGACGGACAGCGCACGGAGACACGCTACAACAGCGCACGACTGCAGACAAGCGCACGGACTGCAGACGGACAGCGCACGGATGCGACGGACAGACACGACTACGACAGCGCACGGACTGCAGACGGACAGCGCACGGACTGCAGACGGACAGCGCACGGACTGCAGACAGACAGCGCACGGACAGCGCACGGACTACAGACAGAGCGAACGGACTGCAGGCGGCTGCACATTGATTACACCTTGATGCCATCTGAGCGCTGTCCATGATTTTCACTGCCCCAGACTTGTTCAGGTGATTTTTTGTGGACACACGGTCTATCCATGAAAACCACAGAACATTCGTGATAACTTCCGTCTGAACGACATCTAAAGGATCTAAGAACATGAAGGAGCAAAATGTGTGTCCGTCTCCAAACTAATGGCAGCGGCTGATCCTCCTGATCCTGTCATGTGCTCAGTGTGCGGCTGCAGCCATCAGACCAGCAGCGGTATCCGGCAGTGCGTCTCTGCTCTGTGGCGCCATGGCACTGTATGGCAGCATTATATAAGGTCTGTGATCCCCTGCGTTCAGTTTCTCTCCCCCTGGTCACATTGGGCTTAAGTCACCATTTGTGGCTATTAAGTCACGCTTCATATTTCCGTCTTCTTGTATTACTTAATGTTTTTGGCACCAAAATCTTCAAAATGCCCCAGGAGGGTCGTGGATTGTGCACAAAGTAAAAATTGCACTTTACTTTGTGTAACCTTTGTATCTCTGTTCTGTTTCTCCTTTTTTGCTGTCATCACATTTATCTTCCCATTTGGGCCTTTTTCAGCCATTTCTTACGTGTTTGGCTTTTTCACTTCCTTTGAGCGAGTTTCACACTTTGTAACTTTTCACAAACTCGCTACATTTTCCAGCAGTTGCTGAAATCCTCGCGGCACTGATTTCATGTCTGAAATGTTTGGTGGCAATTTTGTGACATTTTAAGGGGAAAAGCGAAATTCTGCACTAAAAAGTCACAAAACCGGAACTGATAAATAGTTCTGGCACAAAATCCATCAGTGTATCACGAGGCAAAGGGAACTTCAAGACCCACGGGACAGAGACCCACGGGACAGAGACTCACGGGACAGAGACTCACGGGACAGAGCGACCCACGGGACAGAGCGACCCACGGGACAGAGAGACCCACGGGACAGAGCGACCCACGGGACAGAGGCCACGGACAGGACCCACGGGATAGAGAGACCCACGGGACAGAGACCCACGGGACAGAGACTCACGGGACAGAGACTCACGGGACAGAGACTCACGGGACAGAGCGACCCACGGGACAGAGAGACCCACGGGACAGAGAGACCCACGGGACAGAGCGACCCACGGGACAGAGAGACCCACGGGACAGAGGACCCACGGGATAGAGCGACCCACGGACAGAGACCACGGGACAGAGACCACGGGACAGAGCGACCACGGGACAGGACCACGGGACAGAGGACCCACGGGACAGAGAGACCCACGGGACAGAGAGACCCACGGGACAGAGCACCACGGGACAGAAAGGAGGACCCACGGGACAGAGAGACCCACGGGACAGAGACCCACGGGACAAAGACCCACGGGACAGAGAGACCCACGGGACAGAGAGACCCACGGGACAGAGCGACCCACGGGACAGAGAGACCCACGGGACAGAGACCCACGGGACAGAGCGACCCAGGGACAGAGGACCCACGGGACAGAGACCACGGGACAGAGACTCACGGGACAGAGAGACCCACGGGACAGAGAGACCCACGGGACAGAGCGACCCACGGGACGAGCGACCCACGGGACAGAGAGACCCACGGGACAGAGAGACCCACGGGACAGAGGAACCCACGGGACAGAGGACCCACGGGACAGAGAGACCCACGGGACAGAGACTCACGGGACAGAGCGACCCACGGGACAGAGAGACCCACGGGACAGAGAGACCCACGGGACAGAGAGACCCACGGGACAGAGACCACGGGACAGAGCGACCACGGGACAGGAGACCCACGGGACAGAGCGACCCACGGGACAGAGAGACCCACGGGACAGAGAGACCCACGGGACAGAGTGACCCACGGGACAGAGAGACCCACGGGACAGAGACTCACGGGACAGAGCGACCCACGGGACAGAGAGACCCACGGGACAGAGAGACCCACGGGACAGTGCGACCCACGGGACAGAGAGACCCACGGGACAGAGACCACGGGACAGAGCGACCCACGGGACAGAGAGACCCACGGGACAGAGAGGGACCCACGGGACAGAGACCCACGGGACAGAGAGACCCACGGGACAGAGAGACCCACGGGACAGAGCGACCCACGGGATAGAGAGACCCACGGGACAGAGAGACCCACGGGACAAAGACTCACGGGACAGAGACTCACGGGACAGAGCGACCCACGGGACAGAGAGAGACCCACGGGACAGAGAGGGACCCACGGGACAGAGACTCACGGGACAGAGCGACCCACGGGACAGAGAGACCCACGGGACAGAGAGACCCACGGGACAGAGCGACCCACGGGACAGAGCGACCCACGGGACAGAGAGACCCACGGGATAAAGCGACCCACAGGACAGAGACCCACGGGATAAAGCGACCCACGGGATAGAGCGACCCACGGGATAGAGCGACCCATGGGAAAGAGCGACCCACGGGAAGGAGCGACCCACAGGGCAAAGAGACCCACGGGAAAGAGACCTGCGGGAAAGAGAGACCCATTGGAAAGAGAGACCCACGGGAAAGAGCGACCCACAGGGCAAAGAGACCCGCGGGAAAGAGAGACCCGCGGGAAAGAGAGACCCGCGGGAAAGAGAGACCCGCGGGAAAGAGAGACCCGCGGGAAAGAGAGACCCACAGGGCAAAGAGACCCACAGGAAAGAGCAACCCACAGGGCAAAGAGACCCGCGGGAAAGAGAGACCCACGGGAAAGAGCGACCCACAGGAAAGAGAAACCCACGGGAAAGAGAGACTGACGGATTGCACAGGGGAATGGGTATGTCGACTTCACTCACCTCTGGGGGAGGGGAGGGGAGAGAAGGACCCAGCAGGGATCGGCTCTCTGGCACCACCACTCGACCCAGGTCAGTCAGGGAACTGCACTGTGAGCAAATAGGTACGAGTTATTGAGGAGCTCTCAGCGAGGAGGGATATACATCACCAGTCCAGGCCGGGGATATATATATATAAACCTCCTGGCTGTCACTGTCAGAGCTCCTCACTAACCAGTACAGTATGCTGCCACCAGTTCCTCATTTGATATACACACCTCGTCCGACAACAGGCTTATATCAGATCAGAAGCCAACCCCGGGATAGCGTATAATATAACCAACTGACCGTGGGAACGTGCGGATTCATGAATCGAGAAAAAAGAGCAGCCCAAGATTAATTTTATATTTAATCACCGAAAAGGCGCATTAGATAAGTACAGGTATATATACAAGAATAAATATTTACAGTCAGGAGTGTAGTACAAGGGTAGGGTCTAGATAGGTTACAATTACCGTGTTATGTAGCATGTGACCACAGGGAGGCGCTGATGGATCACAGGTCCAAATCTTAGTTACAGATTCCCTGCCCACGTCAGGTAACGGTCCTCCTGCCAGTAGAAAGACTGGGTCCAAAATGAGGAGCTTACTAATATCTCCTAGGCTGCTTCCTCCCACACGCTGCGCCCACCCCCTGGGCTGGCCCGTCTCCCTCCTCCCATATCTGAGTGAATGATTTTCCGGCCAGAACCATGAATGTCCATAACTTTCCACCCGAAGGTCCAAATAAGCTGGCACCGGCGCCACTAGGTTCTGCTGGATTTTATCTGTGCATAGAGAACAAATACGGCTACTGTATTTAATTCCTGGCAGCTATGCTTTGTATCTCAATAATGCAGAGTGCTAGGGGTGGCTGGATGTTATGGGCTTGTTGGGGAAGGAATGCAGATTCCAATGATGTGCTTGGCTAGGCTCAGAGATATTGCATTCTGTTATTATAGGTCATTTTCCAGATTCAATATCTTAGAGCCTTGCTGGTTTAGCCTGTGATCTGTAGTGCCACATGTCAGCCTGAGTTAAACAAAGGACGCCAGCTGGCTCATATCTGCACAAGAGTTCACACCCCTATGATAATTGCTGGGGACACAGTCTATGCCTCTCGCTCCTCCCTGGAGTGAGCTTCAAAGGGCTTGTTCTTTGAGTTAATTAAAGAAAAACATTGCACTGCTCTTTCCATGGAAGTGTTTTCCTGGATAATGAGGTCCCTTTGACTGAGGTGTATTTCATTCCCCTTTATGGCCTGGGAGAATGCAAGGGTGGGGGCTGAGTTTGGATCAAGTATTTTGAGCCAACTTGTATCTGACAGAGAAGTCCATCAGATAGGAAAATTATATCAAGTAGATATCATTTTCCCATATCTCACAGAAAACCACGGGAAAGAGAGACCCACGGGAAAGAGAGACCCACGGGACAGAGAGACCCACGGGACAGAGAGACCCACGGGACAGAGAGACCCACGGGACAGAGAGACCCATGGGACAGAGAGACCAACGGGAAAGAGAGACCCACGGGAAAGAGAGGCCCACGGGACAGGGAGACCCACAGGACAGAGAGACCCACGGGACAGAGAGACCCACTGGACAAACACCCACGGGACAAAGAGGCCCACAGGACAAAGAGGCCCACAGGACAAAGAGGCCCACAGGACAAAGAGGCCCACGAGACAGAGACCCACGGGACAGAGAGGCCCAAGGGAAAGAGAGACCCAAGGGAAAGAGAGGCCCACGGGACAGAGAGACCCACCCACGGGACAGGGAGACCCACCCACGGGACAGAGACCCACCCACGGGAAAGAGAGACCCACCCACGGGAAAGAGAGACCCACCCACGGGAAAGAGAGACCCACGGGAAAGAGACCCACGGGAAAGAGAGACCCACGGGAAAGAGAGACCCACGGGACAGAGAGGCCCACTGGACAGAGAGGCCCACTGGACAGGGAGACCCACGGGACAGGGAGACCCACGGGACAGGGAGACCCACGGGACAAAGAGGCCCACAGGACAAAGAGGCCCACAGGACAAAGAGGCCCATGAGACAGAGACCCACGGGAAAGAGAGGCCCACGGGAAAGAGAGGCCCAAGGGAAAGAGAGACCCAAGGGAAAGAGAGACCCAAGGGAAAGAGAGGCCCACGGGACAGAGAGACCCACCCACGGGACAGAGAGACCCACCCACGGGACAGAGAGACCCACCCACAGGACAGAGAGACCCACCCACGGGACAGAGAGACCCACCCACGGGAAAGAGAGACCCACTCACGGGAAAGAGAGACCCACGGGAAAGAGAGACCCACGGGAAAGAGAGGCCCACGGGACAGAGAGGCCCACGGGACAGAGAGGCCAACAGGACAGAGAGGCCAACGGGAGAGAGACCCACGGGACAGAAAGACCCATGAGAAAGAGAGACCCACGGGACAGAGAGACCCACGGGACAGAGAGGCCCACGGGACAGAGAGACCCACGGGACAGAGAGGCCCACGGGACAGAAAGACCCACGAGAAAGAGACCCACATGAAATAGCAACCCACGGGACAGAGAGGCCCACGGGAAAGCGAGAACAGGAGAAACAAATAAAATCAACTGTAAAAAGTCAAAATAAAGCAAGAACGAGGGGAAAAGGTGCAAATGCAATAATGAGTCACTCGTGTATTGGGGGATCCAGGGGACGATGAACTTTGTTACACCCCAAACTCTAGACGTGTCCGATGAGAAGAATTTACCTGAGAGTCGCGCGAAGTCGACACCCGTGGAGCAGCCATCATGGCCCAGCGCCAACGAGACCACCACAAAGACAAGGAAGCGGCTCATGTCCCGACTCTGCAAGACACAGAAGACTGAAGGACACACTGCAGATTATCTCATCACCGTCCCCTCTGCAGATTATCACATCACTGTCCCCTGTCACATCATGGTAGTATAACTAGTCAGATTTGCTTTTCAGGAGCCTGGGGAAGCTGGGTGACAATGGCACCATCTGTGGCTTCTCTGTCTTAGTCCCCTCCACAAAGGTGGACTTGTCCTCCCTCAGGATACCCTGATCCTCTCAATGAGCAGAAATTCTCCAGTGCCAATCACTTCCGGGTGTGTGTGTAATATATATATACTGAAATTATGTCTTATATTCTAGGTTCTTCACCTTTTGCTTTGATGACTGCTTTGCACACTCTTGGCATTCTCTTGATGAGCTTCAAGAGGTAGTCACCGGGAATGGTCTTCCAACAGTCTTGAAGGAGTTCCCAGAGATGCTTAGCACTTGTTGGCCCTTTTGCCTTCACTCTGCGGTCCAGCTCACCCCAAACCATCTCGATTGGGTTCAGGTCTGGTGACTGTGGAGGCCAGGTCATCTGGCGTAGCACCCCATCACTCTCCTTCTTGGTCACATAGCCCTTACACAGTCTGGAGGTGTTTGGGATTATTGTCCTGCTGAAAAATAAATGATGGTCCAACTAAACGCAAACCGGATGGAATAGCATGCCGCTGTAAGATGCTGTGGTAGCCATGCTGGTTCACTATGCCTTCAATTCTGAATAAATCCCCAACAGTGTCACCAGTAAAGCCCCCCCACACATCACACCACCTCCTCCATGCTTCACGGTGGGAACCAGGCATGTAGAGTCCATCCATTCACCTTTTCTGCGTCGCACAAAGACACGGTGGTTGGAACCAAAGATCTCAAATTTGGACTCCTCAGACCAAAGCACAGATTTCCACTGGTCTAATGTCCATTCCTTGTGTTCTTTAGCCCAAACAAGTCTCTTCTGCTTGTTGCCTGTCCTTAGCAGTGGTTTCCTAGCAGCTATTTTACCATGAAGGCTGCTGCACAAAGTCTCCTCTTAACAGTTGTTGTAGAGATGTGTCTGCTGCTAGAACTCTGTGTGGCATTGACCTGGTCTCTAATCTGAGCTGCTGTAAACCTGCGATTTCTGAGGCTGGTGACTCGGATAAACTTATCCTCAGAAGCAGAGGTGACTCTTGGTCTTCCTTTCCTGGGGTGGTCCTCATGTGAGTCAGTTTCTTTGTAGCTCTTGATGGTTTTTGCAACTGCACTTGGGGACACTTTCAAAGTTTTCCCAATTTTTCGGACTGACTGACCTTCATTTCTTAAAGTAATGATGGCCACTCGTTTTTCTTTACTTAGCTGCTTTTTTCTTGCCATAATACAAATTCTAACAGTCTATTCAGTAGGACTATCAGCTGTGTATCCACCAGACTTCTGCACAACACAACTGATGGACCCAACCCCATTTATAAGGCC
>JARQOD010004668.1:0-53191 GCA_033576555.1 Oophaga sylvatica
AGTTCCCCTCTGCTCCAGAATCCACACAAAGCTCAACTGTTAGAGTGGATGGACCAAAAGAGATTGTCCCTTTAAAGGACAGCTTGGAGGCAAATGCTGCTGACTCTAGTGAACCTCCTCCCATGGTCACTAGACGCGATCATGTTCCCAATCGCTTGGGACATCTATTGGCATAATTTCCTAACTGCTGACAATTGTTACAAACCACGGGCCGAGACTTAGGTCCCGTTCGAACAACCTCCATGACCTCCGGGGAGTCGGACGCCTGAATGGGAGATTCTAGGGGTTTGGCAAAGGTGGGAGCTAGCCAAAACCTCCATCTACACTGGGCCCGCTCCAACCTCCACTCGTGAAAGCGAAGGTCGATGCGGGTAGATATGGAGATAAGCTTCTCCAGTGAGGTAGGAATCTCCCTGGTGGTCAAGGCGTCCTTTACATGGTCAGCCAGACCTCTCCAGTATACCGGTATAAGGACCTTATCCGGCCACTCTAACTCGGAGGCCAGAGTTCGAAATTGGACTGAAAACTGACTGACCAAGCTCGAATCCTGTGACATTGCCAGCAGTTGGAACGCTGAATCGTGGGTGACCTGAGGGCTTAAAAAGACCTTTTGAAGAGCCTCCAGAAACCGAGGAGCACTCCGCACCACGCGATCGTCACGCTCCCACATCGGCGTTGCCCATTCCAAAGCTCTGCCCGACAGAAGTGACACTATGAAACCCACTTGTGACCGCTCTGTGGGAAAATGTGCGGCCAGAAGCTCGAGTTGTATAGAGCACTGACTCGCGAATCTCCCGACAATGTTTTGCCATCGCCAGAAAACTTGTCTGGAAGCGGGTGATGGGACAAGGTCGGGGCAGAGGTGTTGGAGGACAAACTGGCTGCCGCCATGCTAGCAGCCTGAACAGCGACTGCTGTCACATCCACAGCTGAGGTTGTGCGCTCGAGAGCCACCAACTTACCCTCCAGCTGCTGGATGAACTGTCGTAGACGCTGGTCGTCCGCCATTTTACTAGCCAGACCCTGGCGCTAGTATTATGTTAGGATCTGCGGAACGCACCTAACAGATATTGTAGAGAGGTGCATTCGCAGCCCGGGGTCCACCGTGCAGGAGAAGCCCTCTGCTAGTAAGATGGCGAAAGTAGCGAACTCTGTTATCCCACAGAGTCGCTAAAATAAATGCCGTAGCGCGCTGTGGCAGTTAGTGTGAACTCTGTTAATCCGCAGAGCCGGTAACGGGAATGCCACAGCGCTATATGGCGATAAGTGCGAACTCACTCAGCTTCAGTGAGCAGCAAAGTAAAATGCTAGGGCGCTGAACAAGCGTTATAAAGCGAACCCTGTTGCATCACAGACTCACAGGGAACACAGATGACTGCTAAGCGGATTGCAGTCTGAGGTCATGCAGTCAGAACACAAGCAATAATCTCCTCACCGGAGTAGCCGGTATTCTAATGGCATTTTCAGCCGAGCCCTGAACACGTGCATACAATCTCCTCACCGGAGGTGCCGGTATTCTAGGGCCTTATTTCAGCCAGACCTAACCACAAGCATACATGACCTCACTGGGCAAGCACGTAACAGATTTGATACTAGCGCATGGCGGCCCAGCCATGCCATCCTTTTATAGCAACAGCTACAGGACCTGCCAGAAAAAGGACCAATGAGAAACTGTTCCAAAACACATGTAGTTTCAGGACCTTCCTGGCGGACCAATAGGAGCTGCTGCAGTACCTGAACATGTGACCCCTGATCTCCAATGAGAGATCTTACCCTGGGCATGCTCAGAAGAGGAAACACAGGACTTCGCCCTAAAGACTTCTGCTCCAGCACTGGCTATAATAGAAGATCCAGGAGGGGCAGCAGCAAGTCTCTGCACAGTATTGGAATGGGCAAGACACTGGGACCGACGTCTCTGCTGAGCAGGCTCCACTGCAGCCGGAGACGGATGGGGGACGCAGCGGGAATTACTCGAGATTCCCCTTGTGCAGCATTGGGAACTCGAACCCTAACACACATGACCACCTAATCACATTGCGAATACAGGGGAATTATGACAAAAGTAGCACTGAAGACTGTCACAAGTCAGTAGTCTGTTAGGGTAAATGAGAGCAGTGTCCAATCCGGGTGTAGAAATTTAAAGGAACTTTATTTCGCCATACAGATAGATGCAACGTTTCGACGTAGGGCAGGTCTTTATCAAGTATGCAGGATATCTCAAGAGGCTGGCTTATATAGTGTGGAAAAACAATCTGCACCAATCACAACAGGAGCCCAGCCTAAAAACATATATTACATAATTTATATAAAAAAAAATCACAAAAAGATTACACATAATATCTCTCAGTGGTCAAAGGTATATATATATACAGTGTATTCACTTGAAATCTACATTTCAATAGATAAATGTCCATGTTATTTATAAAATAATATAAAGCATGATCAGCCAATAGAGGGATAGCATCCCTATCCCCATAGATACCAAAAACCAATTATAATTTTTTACTCCAATTTAAGGACTGACAATAAAACATTTAAAATTGACAAGAAATTAGGGTTTACAGGAAAAAAAATGTTAAGAAACATTCTTTCCTGTATAATGACTTGTATATAAAGATACAGGATTTAAAAATATATAATTTAAATAAACCAAAATTGAAATTTTTATTAAAAAATTGGAAATTTCGGTGACATTTATGAAGGAACCAAGAACTGCCAAAAAATTTAATGGAAGAGGGACTCAAATACACCCTGTATTAGACATAAAGGAGGGATTCATACAAATGTTGTTCAGATTGTCATGTAGTGGTTCTCCTAGACTCTTAAAGGCTATGCACTTCAAAGCCTGCCAAAACTTACAAGCAGGGTCATTCATGCACCCTTGAAAGCACCAACTGTACTGCCTCATTCAAATATTGTGACCAAAGTGTAGCTGTGTTACTACTCCAATCACAAAAGCTCTGCACACAGTGCAAAGCCAGAAAAAATAAAATAAAAGGAGAGTCATCCATAAACCCTTGAAGGCACCAACTGGAGTGCTTCATAAAAAAAATTAAGAGACTGTAATTATGGTACTTATACACTCATAAAGGTTTTCTACACAGTGCAAAGTTAGAAAAAATCTAAAAGGAGGGCCATCCTTAACCCTAGAAGGCAACAACTGGATGGCCACATTCAAATATTAAAAACACTTTATGTGCTGCTGTCAAATAGTGGTGTGGGAAAGTCAGGGCTAATCCAGGCTTTATTCATTTTTATCAGAGTGGGCCTGTCAGCATTTTCTGTTGACAGGTGAAAGCGCCTCCCCGGTGGCACTAAATACCCACTCAGACAAGATGCTAGAGGCAGGAAAGCACACCTATAAGTCACAGATGGACAGCTCATGCCAGATGTTCAGCTTTGTGACACAATAGTTGATGGTCACAGATGAATTAGAGAGTATGCTGGCTTTGTCGGCCATGTATTGATTGGCTATCTTTAAAATCTTTCACCCCCTTGTCGAAAATACCTGGTCATCAGGGTCTGGACGCTAGGAGGGTGTTATGAAATTGGCCCAGACCTTTGAAGGTGTACAATTGCCCCTGCTGTAACTGGTGTGTGTCTCCCTCGCTTCTCCTCCTTGGTTGGGCAAGGGAACTTGCCATCTGCCAGTAGTGTTGTCTGTTGGGAATTTTTCAACATATTTTCCACAATAGCCTTCTGTTATAGCATTATATTAGTAGACCTCTCCGCCTCAGGAGAAAACCCTGATAGAAGTAGAGCCAGCAATCCTTGTTGTCAGTAGCACATGTGCCGTGCCAGGGTGGGACTCGGCCCCGGCTTCCACAATGTTCAACCATTGTGCAGTCAAGAAAATGTAGCATCCCTGGCCACAAGTGCTCCATGTGTCGGTCATGAATTGAACAATCCCAGTAACTGCATTGGTAAGGGCACGGGGTTGTTCCCAGACACATGCTGGTACAAATAGTGGCTGCCTGTGACCGAGTAGCAAGGTATGGCTGTCGCCATCATTCATCTGAAAGCAATGCGTTAAACTGTATGGATGACTAATTCAATCCAGAAAAATTTTTTTAACTTCACTTGGAGTTTTATATACCAAGTTAAACTCTAAGGATGACTAATTGATTCCAGACATTTTTTTAAACTTTTTTTGGAGTTCTTTTATATAACCGTAATGTAACACTAAGCACGTTAAACTGTATGGATGACAATAGTCAATTTTTTCACCCCCCCCCCCAAAAATAATGTGGTCACGTCAAGCAGCTATATATTTAGCAACGGACTGCAAAGCCCTAAGCCCTGTCTAGAGGCTGTATTAAGCCACTCTCCCATCTCCAGCACCTGTCCCTAGGCTAAATGCAGAATGTATCTGATTTAAACAGCAAGGACTGTTAGTATGATGGTTCAGTATCAGCACCAGTATCAACACCAGAGGACTCGGATTCGTGAAACTGTGCACACATAGGCCTGGACAACTACTCTTTCCCTCTAATCACAACTGTCTCTGAGCTGTACAATGGCATCAGTGTGCCCAGTGTGGTGGCGCCTGTCCTTTTATAACCTCTGATGAGGTAATACAGCCAGCCAATCACAGTAATGCCTCTACCAAGATAGCTACAGCATTACAGTGACTGGCAGCAATCCCTGCACATTTATTGGCTTTAAAACGGGCGCCAAACATGCAGGGCGGGAATTTGAGCTTCAGATCTGAGCACCGGCCAATGCTCGTCGAGTGCCGAGCACATCCTAGCACACAGGGACTCGAGTGATATCCGAGTATCACCGAACACATTCGCTGATCCCTAGTTATAAAGTACACTTAAAAGCAATCAGTCAGGATTAATTACAGATAAATCCCCATTTTTCTTAAATGAGCTGTTAAGATCTGTGGGTCAGACATTAATCTCCCAAGAATCTGACTCCAGAGATTATTTTAAATGAAAGGAGTCATTACATGTATAGCTTAGAAGGGCTGATACTACTGACAGATTCCCTTTAAACAAACATGCCCCAAGATGATGACATTTCACAATATTATTCCAAAGTTCAAGTTCAATAGTTTACATGTTTTTTTCAGGTTCGTAGCAGTTTGGGCTGGAACATTGTAAGTGCTGTGATATCATCATTGGAGTTTGTCATTCTTATAGTTGACGTTGTGATGAATGGGGGCTATACCTGTGATGAGTCGTGCATCACTGTATGGGTGAGTAGCAAGAAGACTTTAGACAGTTCTTATATATGCACTAGTATATTTTTTATGTGTATGTAAGTCATGTACCGGGGTGGATCCCCAAGATACAGCAAAGTCACGAACGAGGGAAACAACTCCAACACCAGTTCATTCACCAAAAGTATTTTACTTAATCGTGTGGGTGAACTTAACTAAGAGGAGGAGAAAATTCCAAATTTTCAAAGAAATCCACAGACAGTCAGCCGAAAGGCCAAGACCCTTGTGCTGTACAGCATGGCGTCCTGTAATATGTAGCAACTATATTCCCTATATCTTTGTCTACAAGCGAGCCTGTATAAATCAACTTCCGATTACGTGTTAATACCCCAAAATCGAGAACAATTGTTTATGTAGTCTGGACCCCAACCAATTATTCCCCTGACCCAACAGGATTATAGGGAACACTGAAGAATGGTCCTTCGACAGCTACACTGAGGATCACTGAACAAATAACCCAATATAGCAGCTGCTTAACCGGAAATGAAGTTTCTAAAAGCTTAAGCAAATATCATGTAACTTTAATGTCCTTTATAAGCTCCCTCCTGGGCAAGCTCAAGCATGGCCTGAAGTCCATTGCGTGTCTTGACAGCACTTAGGTGTGAATTGAAACTTTATGACAAACACGGAATCCTTAATAATGAAGAAACAGATGATGTAGCAGTGAAACCGAACGTCCCGGATGCTGATCGTAACAACAGTTGTGGCCTGTCACAGTCTACACACCTTATCTCAGTCTGGAGTATTTTGGTGTCAAAATGTGGTGAGGTGCATGCACTGTTAACCACGGCAATTACCTACTGCAGTGCCGCAGTGGGCCTTAGTTATCTTACTGACCCAAGTCTGCTACGGAAAAATGATCAATGCTTGCGGACGGATGAGGACCCACTCAGGCAGATGAGTTGTACCACTGCTGTCTGTCACTTTATTTCCCTGAGATGTCCAACACTGCTCATTTAGGTCCCTGCCTTTTGCTGTCTTTTAGCGGTGCTTCTGGCAGCAATCTTCTCCCATCTGCTTAGGATCTGTTCACATGCCAGATCATCTTCACACCCCTATTGCTCTGGTCTCAGTGGGATGCTTCTACGTGCGGATGCCACAGGATCCATCTCTGACTTGTCTTCTCTCTGTCCTCAGTAGCTCCAGACTGCACACATGATGGTCACTCTCCTTCCTGTGATTTACATCCACCACAGCTTGTAGCTCCACCTCTGTCTCAAGCTGGGCAGAGCCACATTAAAAAATATCAGTTCACTGGTACAAACCGGGAACTGCTTCTAATGTGATAATGTGTGTATATCTCAACACTAATTTCTTTCCTCCGCTTCCGTGTGTGTTTTGCACAATACACATGTGTATTGCAGTCTTTCAGTTGTGCTTATACACTCACCGTGTTGTAGCGGTCTCCCTTCTATGTGTATGACATGACGTCAAGTTTATATCTCTCGGGCGATGACATTACTGATGTCATCGTCCATGAAACATGGCCACGAGTAACCTCAGTTCTCAGAACGACGCTCCATAGGTTGCAGAAAGGAATCTCTGGACGTTGTGGGAAACACAATGATTACTTCAGAGCTGCTAGGATTATTTTGTAATAATAAATGAGTAAACCAGGGAATGTGTCTGGGTGTAATGTATGTAGTACAGTTCATATAGCGTCTTGTGCTTGGGTGCGATGAAAACACAGGAGTCACAGGTTTGATATAGAAAAGTCCTGTATTACTTCATACAAGTTGGCAGAAATAGTCACACAGTTTGCAGACACAGAAACAGGAGACACAGCAGGCCAGAGTAATCCAAGCTCAGCAATCACTCTCCAATACAGATTCAGGATCTTCTTCTCTGTTACCGTAAGTCCATGCAAACGTGGGTCTTTCAAAGAGCAGGGTTCAGAGTCCACAAGTGCTTCAGAGTTCCTCAGTAGGAATAGCTGGAGTACAAGGTCCAAGGCTTACAGGAGTCAAGTCACAGGTTCACTGCAGGCTAGATTCTGAAGCACTGATTGCTCAGCTGTGGCTGCTTAAGAAGCAAAGGAGAGAATCAGGGCGGGAACATGCAAGCTGGAAACTCCATTTTGACTGAGGGCAAGATAGCTGCAGCAAGACAGAAAGTAAAATGGCTGACGAACAAACTGAGTTTCAGGAATATATACATAGAACCTTACATTACTCCCCCCTTAAGGACAACCTCCGGATGACCTCAGACCAGGCTTGTGTGGGTACCTCTGATGAAACTGACGGAGCAAGCGAGGAGCATTAACGTTATTGACCGGTTCCCATGAGTTGTCCTCCACTGGGTAGCCCTGCCATTTAATCAGATATTGTAACTGATTTCTATACAACCTGGAATCTAAAATCCTTTCCACCACAAATTCTTCCTGACCATCGACTAGCACTGGGTCAGGGCAAGGAGAGGAACGTCCAGGAAACGTATTGGGTGTCGCAGCCTTTAGTAGGGATACATGAAAGACAGGGTGGATTCTCATAGTTCTGGGCAGTTGAAGACGACAAGCAACGGCACTTATAATTTTACTGATTTTATAGGGTCCAATGCACTTATGTCCCAACTTAGACGATGGAATCCTTAACGTAAGATTTCTGGTTGACAGCCAGACCAAGTCTCCTACCTTGAAAGCTGGTGCAGGTTTACGAAATTTATCTGCTGCTTTCTTGTACCTTTCTTGAGCCGATTCCAGATTTTCCTTTAGAAGATCCATATTCTTCTGTAAAGACGTGATTCTTTCAGCCACTGCTGGTAAAGGCGTTTCTATGGGAAATCGTGGTAGAATGTTAGGATGATAACCTAGATTAGAGTAAAAAGGAGACTGTTTAGTGGAGGCACTCTGAGAGTTGTTATACGAGAACTCAGCTAATGGAAGTAGATCCACCCAATCATCCTGTAGGTGGCAGATAAAGCAGCGGAGATACTGCTCCAGGGTTTGATTGGTTCGTTCGGTCTGTCCATTAGTCTGGGGATGAAAAGCAGAAGAAAGGTTTACTTTAATGTCCAATGCTGCACAGAAATTTTGCCAAAACCTAGAAGTGAATTGCACCCCTCGATCCGAAATAACCTCATCCGGTACTCCATGTAAGCGAAACACATCTTTAATCATCAAATCTGATGTCTGTTTTGCAGTGGGTAAGCCGACACAAGGGATAAAATGAGCTGCCTTTGTTAGACGGTCAACCACCACTAGAATGGTGTTCTTCCCCTGAGAGGTTGGTAACTCCACAATGAAGTCCATAGAAATGGATCCCCACGGGCGGGACGGGGTGGGAAGAGGCTGTAACAGACCAGTTGGTGAGGAGCGAGGTGTTTTGCATCTTGCACAGACCTCACATGAAGTGACATAATTCAAAACATCCTTCCTGCAAGTGGGCCACCAAAAGAAACGAGAAAGAAATTCCTGTGTCTTTAGAATTCCTCTATGCCCAGCTATCTTGGAATCGTGAATGAGTTGCAATACTCTTAATCTGACTGTTTCAGGAATATACAGACATTGTCCCTGAATCCACACACCATTCTTAAAGACAAGACTTACGTCCCTTGAGGGTTGTGCCAAAAAGGAATCCGCATGGTATGCTTCCTTGATGTCCTTAAGTAGGTCTTGATTATGAATTACTCCTAGGAATCTAGAGTCAGGAAGAATAGTCTTAGGAGGAGTAATTGGACGTGTCTCTGCTGAGTAAATCCTAGAGAGTGCATCAGCCTTTCCATTGCGCGATCCTGGTCTATAAGAGATGATAAAATTAAATTGGTTTAAGAAAAGATTCCAGCGAGCCTGGCGAGGAGTCAGGCACTTAGCCGACCTGATAAACTCAAGGTTACGATGGTCTGTCAGGACGACTATTTGCTGTGCAGCTCCCTGAAGAAGGTGTCTCCATTCTTTGAAGGCGGCAATAATGGCCAACAACTCTCTATTGCCCACATCGTAGTTCCTCTCAGCCGAAGACAACTGCTGGGAAAAGAAGGCACAGGGATGCAAGACATTCTTCTCACCTGTTCTCTGAGAGAGTATAGCTCCAACGGCACAGTCTGAAGCATCCACCTCTATTATGAAGGCAAGCTCGGGGTTGGGATGTACTAGGATAGGTGCAGTGGTAAATTTATCTTTTAGACGGGAAAATGCTTCCTGGGCTTGGGGAGTCCAGGAAAACCTAGACTCTTTCCGGGTAAGTTGAGTGATAGGTGACACTACCTCAGAGAAATTCTAATGAAACGTCTATAGAAGTTGGCAAACCCGATGAAGCGCTGTACCTCCTTCACATTTCTAGGACTTGGCCAATCCTTGATGGCTTGGGTTTTGCTTCCATCCATACTAATTCCTTGTGTAGACAGTACATACCCCAGAAATTGAATTTCGGTCCTATGGAATTCACACTTTTCAAGTTTGATGTAAAGATGATTTTGTCTTAGACGTTCCAAGACCATTCTCACATGTCCATGATGTTCCTCTGTGGAGTTAGAAAAAATTAGAATATCATCCAAATAAATTACCACGAATGTATCTAGGAGATCCCTGAAGATGTCATTCACCAAGTGTTGGAAAGTGGCTGGGGCGGTACTCAGACCAAAAGGCATAACTAGATATTCAAAGTGTCCATAGCGTGACCTGAATGCAGTCTTCCATTCATCCCCAGGTCTAATACGGACTAAGTTATAGGCCCCACGAAGATCTAGTTTAGAAAAAATTTTGGCATGTCGCACTCTCTCCAATAACTCAGGGATTAAAGGCAATGGATAACGGTTTCTAATAGTAACCTTATTGAGTTCCCTATAGTCTACGCATGGTCTCAGAGATCCATCTTTCTTCTTTACAAAGAAGATGGGTGCACCTGCAGGAGATGAAGAGGGGCGTATGAAGCCCTTGGCTAGATTTTCATCTATGTAATCCTTTAAAGCCTTTAGCTCGGCCCCGCCAGGGGGTAGATCTTACCAAAAGGTATCTCTGCTCCAGGCAATAATTCAATTGGACAATCATATGGACGGTGAGGAGGAAGCTGGTCAGCGTTCTTCTTGTCACATAAATCCACATAGTCCTGGTATACAGCTGGTAGTTCAGGGACTGACATGATTCCTTTAGGAACAGAGCAAGCTGAAACTTTTGGACTCATCTGTTTCTCTGGAAAGTGTAATTCCTTGGTCTCCCAGTTAATGGTAGGATTCTGAGCCTGCAGCCATGGTAGCCCTAGAATAATGGGAAAGTGGGGAGAAGAGATAAGCATAAAGGACAGTTTCTCTTGATGATCTTTACCCATAAGAACCCTCAAAGGCTCTGTTTCCTGATCCACTGGTCCAGAGGTCAGCAGGGAGCCATCCACAGTTTCCATCTGTACTGGAGTAGCCTTCTTCACTGAACGTATTCCCTGTTTCAGAGCAAAGGAGACATCCATAAAATTTCCACTTGCCCCTGAGTCGATCATAGCAGAGCTAGACACCCAAGCTGAGTCAACCCAGAGTTTGATGGAAAGAAAGCAATGAGAATTGTTTTTCTTACAACTCAGCTGGGACAACCGCTGAGGAAACTTGAAAAATGGCAGCGTTTACACAGTCAACGTCCTCAGAGGTAACGGAGTTTAAGTCCGAGAAATCAAGATCTGTTGCTGCAGATCTCTCTGGAGCCTGAGGCTCGGACCTGACAGATCCCCTCTCGCAACACTCACAATGAATGAGTGCTGCAGTAGTCTTACGAGAACGGCTGGGGCAGTTTATAATGAAGTGCCCTGACTTACCACAATAGAAACATAGATTCTCCTTAAAACGATGTTCCTTGCGTGCATCACTAACCCGTCGTTGTAAAGAGTCTACCTGCATGGGTTCAGGTTCAGGTTCCCGTGTAATCCTACTCAAAGGTTCCTTAGCTGGAGAGGAAGGTAGGAAAAGGTTAGTACGATTGCTTTCGAACCATCTCTCTTGCCTGCGTTCAGTCAGACGAGTATCAATACGGATGCAGTAGTTAATAAAGTCACCTAACGCAGTGGGAGGGTCGGCACGAGCAAGTTCATCCTTAATCAGTGGAGATAACCCCTTTCGAAAAATAGATTTTTTGGCGGAACTGTCCCAGGTGGTATCAAGGGCCCATCTCCTGAAATCCAAGGCATATTCAGCTACCGAGTGCTTACCTTGGCGCAAAGCTAACATGGCTGCTTCAGCTGTTGCACCTCGATTGGGGTCATCAAACACCTGCCCCATGGCTGAAATAAAATCATCAAGGTGATTCAAACAATCATCCTCAGTCTCAATCAGAGGGTTTGCCCACATTAAAGCCTTGTTGGTAAGCAACATAATTATAGTAAGCACCTTAGATCGTTCAGTGGGAAATTGTGAAGCATGTGCAGAAAAAAAAAGATTGCATTGATTAATAAATCCCCTGAATTTCTCACGTTCACCGCCAAAACAAAAAGGGGGCAACTTGGGAATCCCAGCACTCGGGGCTACGGCAGGAGCCTGGACTCGCCCCTCTAGAACCACAATCCTGGCTCGCAAATCCTGGGTAGTCTGTCCAACCACTTGCAAATTGTGATTATTGAGGTCCTGTAGATTTGTAAAACGGGTCTTTATATTCTGCAAATCTGCAAGGATATTATCAGTCACTCCGCAAAGTTCCTTTATGCGGGCCTCCATTTTCCAGATCTTTTAAGACAGGATTACTGGAAGAAGAGGAGAGAAAAAAAAACCAATAGTGTTCACCTGTGGCAACACTGCAGAGAGAAAAAAAAATTAAGGGAACTGCTCACCTGGAATGGTTGTGAGGAGTCACAACCACTATCATCACAGAAAGTTTCAACCAGACATCTGATATCCAGAGTTACAGCAGACAAAAAAGAGAAAAGAAAGGAAAAAAAAAAAACAATAGTGTTTACCTGTGGTAACACTGCAAAAAGAAAAAACTTAAGGGAATTGCTCACCTGGAATGGTTGTGAGAAGTCACAACCACTGTCATCACAGAAAGTACAACCGGACGTCTGATATCCACAGTACAGCATACACAGCCTTCCAGACCCAGCAGACACTAACGTTTTGGCTTCAGAATCTTGTAATGTATGTAGTACAGTTCATATAGCGTCTTGTGCTTGGGTGCGATGAAAACACAGGAGTCACAGGTTTGATATAGAAAAGTCCTGTATTACTTCATACAAGTTGGCAGAAATAGTCACACAGTTTGCAGACACAGAAACAGGAGATACAGCAGGCCAGAGTAATCCAAGCTCAGCAATCACTCTCCAATACAGATTCAGGATCTTCTTCTCTGTTACCGTAAGTCCATGCAAACGTGGGTCTTTCAAAGAGCAGGGTTCAGAGTCCACAAGTGCTTCAGAGTTCCTCAGTAGGAATAGCTGGAGTACAAGGTCCAAGGCTTACAGGAGTCAAGTCACAGGTTCACTGCAGGCTAGATTCTGAAGCACTGATTGCTCAGCTGTGGCTGCTTAAGAAGCAGAGAGAATCAGGGTGGGAACATGCAAGCTGGAAACTCCATTTTGACTGAGGGCAAGATAGCTGCAGCAAGACAGAAAGTAAAATGGCTGACGAACAAACTGAGTTTCAGGAATATATACATAGAACCTTACACTGGAGTCTTTGTACAAATAAAAATTTTATCCTGTGTGTGTCTTATTATTTTTAAATAGAGGGTTAGGTAGTGGGGGTGTCTGATAGATACCTCTTTAATACTAACCACTGGGATGGTGCCAGCTGACATTACAGATCTGACATCAACCCCAAAAACTATTACCCCGATTGCCACAGCACCAGGGCAATTGGGAAGAGCCGAGGCTAAGCTCCAGAATTGGTGCATATAATGGATGTGCCATTTCTGGGTTGGATGAGGGCTAGTCTTATTAGGCTGGGAAGGGGCCAATATCCATGGACCTTCCCAGCCTATTAATAACAGCCCCTAGCTGTCAGCTTTGCCTTAGCTGGTTATTAAAAATAGGGGGGCCATGTCATTTTTTGGGGTTGCTCCCCACATTTTTAATAACCAGCAAAAGCAAAGACAGCTGGAACTAATATTAATAGTCTGAGAAAGTTCAAGAATATTGACCACTTCCCAGCATAACAAGACCAGCTCACAGGTCTCTGCTTTCCCTTGGCAGGTAATTAAATGAGGAGGGACCCCATGTCTTTTTTAAAATTATTTATTTATTTTATACTGTCCTTACGCTAGTCAGAGCACAATGGCAGTGCCACCCATGATCCGGCATTTATACTGGCTGGGTCACATGTTGAAACGGTCAATCACAGCCATGCCAATAGTTGGCATGGAAGTGATGACTCCGGAAGTGCTCACATCTCACAGCCTGAAAGCTTGTTGATTTGCTGCTCTGCAGGAACAAGATGACTTCTGTCTACGAATGCATATTTAAAGGAGTATTCCAGAATTAGAAAAACATGGTTGCTTTTAGAAACAAGCCCTCTCCTGACCATGTATTGTGTTTGGTATTGCAACTCAACTCCTTTAAATGAAATCTATAATCAGGTTTTTGCTGTGTAAATTCACAGAAGCACAATGTAGGGACAGAGACCCTTATTCCAACAGACCCTTATTCCAACAATGTGTCACTTACCAGACTGTGTTTTGCTGTTTCACTACAATTGGTGTTTTATCAACAAGAGATTATCACCACAGGATCAGAGCTCGGTATGCTGAGCCGTGGATAACCCTACGCTTACGACTTGATTAGCAGCTTTCTGTGTTTTCTGAGGATTGACAACGGATTCTCAGTGAGTTTACGATCTGGGCAGTTTCCTGGCCATGGAACCAAAATGTCAATGCTTTATTCACCGAGCCACTTAGTTATCACTTTTGCCTTGAGACATGACACTCCATTTCTGGATAAAGCATTGATCATCACAAAATAGCTCCTGGGTCATTGGGTGAATTTGCTCTTGGAGGATGTTTAGATACCATTCTTTATTCATGGAAGTGTCCTCAGATTGTGAGTGAGCCCATTCCATGGATGAAAAGTCCCCACACATGAATGGTCTACGGATGCTTTACAGTGGCATGTATTGCAGCAAATATAAATAGTTCCCCAACTGAAGCCACTTAGTGTTTTAACCCACTACAATAGGCCTCTTATATATAGCATGAGTCTCCACACAGCCCCCTATATACAGTATGATCCCCCTGTGACAAAGTCACTGGCAAAGTGCTGGAGCGGAGATATGTTCTGCTGCGCTTAATGGCATCAGTGATGTAAAATCCAGAGATTTTTCTCCAGCATACTAAGTGCTGCAAAGGGTTAACAGCTAATTTGTTTAATGGGCTGGGTTTTATGTGGACATCCATAGAGTGGGTGGGAGGTTTTCCAACTTGTCTCCACCCAGGATATGGTCTGGGGCTTAAGTAGCTGGCCTCCACAGGCAGTAGGTGTTCAGTGTCTGGAAAGGAACACTCCAGAGAAGTGGTTGTGCTAGAACCAACCTGAACCGTGAGTGGGAGGAACCTCGCTCTCAGAAGAACTGTGCTTTGTGCTACCATTTTGTTTTGTTTTCCTGTTTTTCCCAGAGGGATGTGTTTGCTTTACTACACCCTGGTTTACGCTGCCTATAATAAACCAAAGGAAGGTCTTAAAGAGACAATGTTCCTGTATCTACCTCTGTGTACCGCTGAGTGAGTTGATCTACCACACCCCATACAGCACCCTCTGCAAACAATATGGGCTCCCACACAGCACCCTCTACATAAAGTATGAGTCCATACACAGCCCTCCTATATAAATTATGACATCACGCATAGTTCCCTATATGCAGTCCCTTATATACCGCCTGCCCCCCTGCGTCCTGTTGGAGATGGCACATACAGGGGACTTAAGATGGCACAATGCAGTGACTTTGTCACACTGTTCAGCACCCACTTCTGTACAAGATAGGAGAAGAAATGGAAGCTGCGCTGGACGGGGAGCCTGGATTAGGTGGGCATAAACTTTTATTGTATTTTTCTTATATTGTATTGCCTCTAAATGCAGGCCATCAAAAGAGGGGTGGCTGTGGGGGGACTATAATACTGAAGGCTGGCTTTGTGGGATACAATATTGGGGGCTGCTATCTGTAAGGGACATAGTACAGGGGGCTGCTGGCTGTTTTGAACAGTATACTGGAGGCTGTTAGTTGTGGGGGGGCAACACTGGGGTTGTTCGCTGTGGGTGACAAAACTGGAGGCTGCTAGCTGTGGGTGACATAATACTAGGGGCTCTTGGCTGTTGAGGCACTATCACACTGGGTTCTTGCTGTGGGGGACATTAGGGCGCTGGCTGTGGGGAACATTACACTGGGGCTGGCTGTGGGGGACTCTCACACTGGGGGCTGGCTGTGGAGGACAAAGGGAGGCTGTCTATGGGGGACATTATACTGGGGGCTGGCTATGGGTAACATACTGGGGACTGGCTATGAAAACATCATACTGTATAGGGGCTGTTGTGACATAATACTATATATGGAGCTGTGGGGGTATCATACTGTATAGGGGGCTGTGGGAACATAATACTGAGGGCTGTTTAGACATCATATTATAAAAGGTTCTGTGATGACCATACTGAATAGGGAACATACTGAGGTCATTGGTGACAATACTGTATTGGAGGCTGTTTTGACCATTCTGTACAGGGGACTGTGGGGGACATTATTCTGTTTAAGTGGCTGTGGTGACCATATTGTATAGGGGGCTGTGGTGGACATCATATTGTTTATTGGGGAGATGTAGTGGATATCATACTGTGGGGAGTGCTGTTTGAGGAGGGATACAGTGTGGAGAGGGCAGTATGGTGTGCAGTATGAGTGAATATTGTGAAGAGGGTGCACAGAATTGATATAAAGGGGGTCAGCATTAAATGGGTGAACAGTATGGAGAGAGGTTTGTATGGCAGGGGGACAGTGTGGAGATATAGAAAGTGTAACAGAAAACAGTGGAGAGGTGACAGCAATGGCATAGACTGTTGTTAATAAGGGTGATTGGTGTGGCGGCTATAGCTGATAATGGCAGACAGAGACAGTGTGGTGCTTATAGCTCATTAAGATGGACAATGTGTCGGCCATATACCGTGGAAGACTTATTTAGGCCATAGTATGGACAGAAATTTTTATGCAGAGGACATTTTAATAACACGTTACCGTATATATGCATGTATAAGCCGACCCGTGTATAAGCCGACCCCCCTAATTTTGCCACAAAAAACTGGGAAAACGTATTGACTCGCGTATAAGCCTAGGGTGAAAAATTATTATGCCCCCATATGATGCTCCACAGATTAGGCCCCCATAAACTGCACTGATTATGCCCCATATGATCCACAGATTATGCCCCCATATGCTGCACAGATTATGCACCCATATGCTCCACAAGATTATGCCCCATATGCTGCACAGATTATGCCCAATATGTTCCACAGATTATGCCCCCATATGCTGCACAGATTATGCCCCCATATGCTCCAGATTATGCCCAATATGCTCCAGAGATTATGCCCCCATATGCTCCACAGATTATGCCCCCATATGTTCCACAGATTATGCCCCCATATGTTCCACAGATTATGCCCCCCATATGCTCCAGATTATGCCCAATATCCTCCAGAGATTATGCCCCCCATATGCTCCACAGATTATGCCCCCAACCCAGAGCAGTCGGATGAGGGAGCAGCGCAGCGGTGGAACGGGACAGGTAAATATCGCTATACTCACCCCTCCGCCGGCGCGGTCTCTGCAGCCTCTCCTCTTCTCCCGGCGGTCTCCACAGCGCTTCAGTCCTACAGCGGTCATGTGGTACCGCTTATTAAAGTCATGAATATGTCCATATTCATGACTTTAATGAGCGGTACCATGTGACCGCTGCAGGAAGGAGCTGGAGATCGTGGGAGAAGCAGGGGGGCTGCAGAGACCGCGCCGGCGGAGGGGTGAGTATGATCCGACACCCCAGCTCCTCCTCCCCCACCGACCCCCCCGTATATGACTCGCGTATAAGCCGAGAGGGGGACTTTCAACCCTAAAAAATGGGCTGAAAATCTCGGCTTATACACGAGTATATACGGTATTTTTAAGGGCATAGTGTTGAGATGTGCTGCAGAAGACCGGAGAAGAGGGGAGTCTGCAGAGACGAGATGTGAATGTGAAAATTCATCATGGAGTCTGGACAAGATGGAGACAAAAACAAAGAACAACTCCAATCAGAGAAGATGTCACCTATAAGGTACCGGATGTAAATGTTTACTTGTTGATACTTACTTTGTCTCATCAGTACTGTGGTTCCTGTATGATCCGTGGACTGATAATAACAACAACCAGCATCTGCTTACCATTGTTATGGATATACTGTGATCTGTAGGGTCATGCTATACAAATGTATATGAGGCTGATTTGACATTACAATTGATTGCTGTACTAAACTTGGTGATGCAGTAATGTACTGATGGTGGTTCTGATGATGTATTCGTGTACTGGTGTATTTATTTACTGATGGTGGTTCTTGTGATATATTCATGTACTGATTATGGTTCTGTTGATGCATTCATGCATTGATTTTGATTCTGGTGATGCATTAATGTACTGATGGTGGTTCTAGTAAACTATTTATTTATGGATCATGGTTATGGTGCGGTATTTATGTATTATTGATGGCTTTGGTGTTCCTTTTATGTTCTGATGATGATTTTGGTTTAGTATTCATATACTGATGATCGTTTTGGTGATGCATATGGATCGCCCGCCAGGGCAGTGGGATACTCGGTACAGGGCCGGTGTATTGAAGGGATGTGTCACAGCGGCAGTGACCCGGTCCGTGGCCCTGGGCGTCCAATAAAAGGGGAATATTTACAGGGATGTTAGAGTTTGTAGTAAGGTATTCATGACGCCAATTGTGGTATCTGATCAGAGATAACCAGTGCTGCAGTGCAGATCCTCTGAGACTGATGGTGTGATGCAGCAGGGTTGGAATAGCTTCCCACAAGTGAAGCTGGTGATCTCAGGGCAGGATGATGTTGTAGAATTAGAGTAATGGTGCTGAGAGATGTAGCAGAGTGGAGTAGGTGACGCAGGAAGAAACTGAGAAACAATCAGTCGGTTGCAGTTTCCAAAGCTTTACTCACAGTTCTGGCTGCTGGTAGTACAGATGCCCGCCTGGTACCGTGTCCTCCAGGTGAGGAGCTCAGCAAACTCCCAGGTAGATTGGAATACAACTTTCCAGGACTCCTTTCTATATATGTGTTCCTTTTACTGGCCATCTCACTGTGCTGATTTTCCCACCTTCTACCTTTCCAGCACCTTCACAAACAGTGTCCCAGATCAGCGGCTGCGAATCCTGTCGGATAACGTCTTATCTGTGCGTTTCCTTGATTCTATATAGCTACCTCTCCGGCGAAGATAATTGTGGAGATTGTCTGTGATCCCTAAAGTTATCACAGCAGTCGACTTGCTAGCTGAGCCATAAAATCCTCCACTAGGCTAAGGGGTCAAGTTCCCTCTGCGACCTGGTCCCTCTGCCAACAGATAGGGACCGACGGATGGTTATTGCTCTCTCCCTATCCCTAGGACCCCTTTCTCTTCTCTCTCTCTCTCTCGCTTCTCCCCTTCTGCCTTTCTCTCCAGTCCCCTTCGCGAGCTCTTCCCAGCTCCTAGTCCCCTCTGAGTTCTCCTAACTCCTTCCTTTCCACTGCAGCCTCCATTCAGCGGGGGCTGCTTCACTACACGTCCGTCTCCTTCCTCTTCCTCCTCACGACTCTCTAGACTCAGTTCTTGCTTCTTCAAGCTTCACTCCTCGTCTCGCTACTTACTAACTCCACCCACCCATACACTCTTTACTAACCAGCCTGGGATGAGACCATCCTCCCGCAGGGTACGTCTAGGGTGCCCAGCTGCTATAGTGTGTGTTGGGTGCAGGTGTTAAGAGTCCTGGGTGGTGCTCCCTCCTTACCTGAGAGTGGGGTATCACACCTCTGGGTGAGGCGCAATACCTCTGTGGCGACAGAACCCTCAGGGGCACCACACATACAGCACCATAACCTTCATCACTACATGAATACATCACCAGAGCCATCAGTAGTTCATGAATACAGCACCAGAATGTCACGCTGGAAACCCGCACGCCTTCTCAATGCTGTTCTACTCATTGCACTCATTGCTCTGCTCCTCTCAGTCTCAGACCATCATGCTGAACTGCCTTTTGCAACAGTTCTGGCATTGCTGCATCCTTCTCTTGCTGGTGAATCTCCACCTGGCTATAGGGAGGCATGGTCAGACTCTGTAGGAATTTAACCCTTGTGTGTCCTGCAGAGTTTAACTTCCTTCCTCTGTCAGTAGGGGCTATATTAGGAAGCTCCACCCTCTACACCATGGCTAAACTTACAAGTGCTTCTCCTTAAATTAGATTATCATCAAAAAGTTAATTTATTTCAGTTCTTCAATACAAAAAGTGAAACTCATATATTATATAGTCATTACACACAGAGTGATCTATTTCATGTGTTTATTTCTGTTAATGTTGATGATTATGGCTTACAGGCAATGAAAACCCAAAAGTCATTATCTCAGTAAATTAGAATACTTTATAATGCTAGCTTGAAAAATGATTTTAAAATCCATAACGTTGGCCTATTGAAATGTATGTTCAGTAAATGCACTCAATACTTGCTCGGGGCTCCTTTTGCATCAATTACTGCATCAATGCGGCATGGCATGGAGGCGATCAGCCTGTGGCTCTGCTGAGGTGTTATGGAAGCCAAGGTTGCTTTGATAGCAGCCTTCATCTTGTCGGCATTGTTGGGTCTCGGGTCTCCATCTTCCTCTTGACAATACCCCATAGATTCTCTTTCAGGTTAAGGTCAGGCAAGTTTGCTGGCCAATCAAGCACAGTGATACTGTTGTTTTTAAACCAGGTATTGGTAACTTTGGCAGTGTGGACAGGTGCCAAGTCCTGCTGGAGAATGAAATTTCCACCTCCACAAAGCTTATCGGCAGAGGGAAGCATGAAGTACTCTAAAATTTCCTGGTAGACGGCTGCGCTGACTTGGTGTTACTAATCTGACTAATATATACTACTAAACTCAATATCTGCCTTTCATCTACTGTCCACTAGATGATGTTATTACACCACTAGAAAATTTACTGGGCACATATATATTGTAGATATACTACTGCATACTTTTCTATTAAATTGCTCAACTGACTTTTGTATTGATGTATTTATATATTTCCGCACAACAAATTTTTCATCTATTCATTTGGACGTACCTGTATTTATTTGGTATAAACAGTGGGTTCGGAAAGTATTCAGACCGCTTTAAATTTTTCACTCTTTGTTTCATTGCAGCCATTTGCTAAAGGCAAAAAAGTTAATTTTTTTCTCATTAATGTACACTCTGCACCCCATCTTGACTGATAAATACCAGAAATGTAGAAATTTTTGCAAATTTATTAAAGAAGAAAAACTGAAATATCACATGGTCATACGTATTCAGACATTTGCTCAGACACTCATATTTAAGTCACATGCTGTCCATTTCCTTGTGATCCTCCTTGAGATGGTTCTACTCCTTCTTTGGAGTCCAGCTGTGTTTAATTAAACTAATAGAACTTGATTTATAAAGACACACACCTGTCTATATAAGAACTCACAGCTCACAGTGCATGTCAGGCCAAATGAGAATCATCAGGTCAAAGGAACTGACCAAGGAGCTCAGAGACAGAATTGTGGCAAGGCACAGATCTGGCCAAGGCTACAAAAGAATTTCTGCAGTACTCAAGGTTCCTAAGAGCACAAAGGCCTTCATAATCCTTAAATGGAAAAAGTTTGGGACCACCAGAAGTCTTCCTAGACCTGATCGTCCAGCCAAACTGAGCAATCATGGGAGAAGAGCCTTGGTGAGAGAGGTAAAGAAGAACCCCAAGATAAATGTGGCTGAGCTCCACAGATACAGTAGGGAGATGGGAGAAAGTTTCACAAAGTCAACTATCACTGCAGCCCTCCACCAGTCGGGTATTTATGGCAGAGTGGCCCGACGGAAGCCTTTCCTCAGTGCCAGACATATGAAAGCCCGCATAGAGTTTGCTAAAAAACACATGAAGGACTCCCAGACTATGAGAAATAAGATTCTCTGGTCTGATGAGACGAAGATTGAACTTTTTGGTGAGAATTCTAAGCAGTATGTGTGGAGAAAACCAGGCACTGCTTATCACCTGCCCAATACAATCCCAACAGTGAAACGTGGTGGCAGTGAGTCGCACAACATCAGGGTTATGGGGTACTCGGCACCGAGCCCGTTGAAGTCTATGGGGAATGTCACAAGTAGCACAGCTCGGTCAGTTGCCCTGGGCGCTCATTCAAAGGGGGGATATTTACAGGGGATTGTAGTAATAGTTTGTGACGCCACCTGTGGTTTCTGATCAGGATGACCAGCGCTGCAGGATAAATCCTCAGAGGGGTTGTTACTGGGCAGCAAGATGTTAAGTCTTCCACAGGTAAGACTAGTCCCTCTAAGTATATGGCAGTGCAGGATGCAGGGAATAAGTCAGACACACACAAGTCAGTCTCTTTCCATACCTTTACTGGTGGTATTTGCAGGTATGTCCCGGGAAGCTGCTCAGGGTGGAGGATGCACATCCAGGTAATCACTGTGTAGGTTTAAGGTCTCCTTACTTCTTAATGTGTGAGTTTCCAACCTGCATGAAGCTAAGTTTAACTCCTTCTCCTTTCTATGCCCGGCTGATCTTGTGATGAGGTCTTTTTGTGGACAGAACAGTGTCTCTATGGCGGTACCTGCCAGACTCCCGTCTTCCTAACCCCGGTTACGTATCAGCACTGAAGGGCCCCTCTGCGACCTGAAGTCCAGCAGGGATTCCGGTTTTCTCCCACTAGCCGTGAAGGTTCTAGCAAGCTTCGGACCCGGTGTCCGGTTGTATAGAGTGGAGTGGAGGTTGCTATATCACCTCGGTCACTCTTTCCCTTACCACTCGCCTGTCGTCCTACGCACACCTTAATATGAGCACAGGCAGCAGTAGACGTCAGCTTCCCCTGAAGTAACTCCGTGCTCCGAGATGTCGTCTCTGCTCTTTCTGAGGTAACACCAACAACTACTCAACTTTCAGCTAGATTGTCTTTAACTCACTGCTGTCTCAAGGGCTCCCGCTGGTGGAACCAGGAAAAATGTCAAGTGTTGTGTGTTTATCAGGTATTTGTGAATTACCTTTCCGTGCATCCTCCAGGGAACATGTGGCACCAAGCGCAGCTGGGCTACACATCCCCCCCTAGTTATATTCAGCACTCCCGGGCTGAAAAAGGAAAAAACAATTTTTATCATAACATCAACAACATAACTCATCCCTTGCGGGAGGTAAGGACACTTTAACGTTACATTGTGTACAAATTGCAAATAGAGAAATATCAAATATACTTTCTCAGTGCAAATAAATACAATATTCTTGTGGAGGACCCGCACCAAAAACCTCCCACGTGGGTCCTGGGTGGGCTGCAGGACTTCGTTGCTGCAGACCTCACTCAAGGCCACACCATACGGGTTTTTCTTCTGAGGTAGTATGGCTTTATGTAAAACCAAGTTGGGGCACAAAAGTGCCAACTATTTACAACTAAAGTTCTGTGCTGCAAGAGTCCTCAGCACGCAGTCCTTCAAAACAGCATTTCACATACAACATTCTCAATAAAGTGTAATTCTCTTCATAACTTTTACAATTAAGTAAACCCTGTCTGGGTCATACTATATTAATTTGCTAGGACTACTCTTGGTACCTAACAGGTAACCTTCCTTTCGTTGTACGTACTGACCTACGTGGTGTGGTGTCAGGCATAGTAGCATCTAGCCTATCTGTGCTGCGTGCTGGCAAACTGTAAATCCGCCTCCACCTCTCTAGGGATCTGGCAAGCATACTAGCAACTGGGCGATGCGGTTCTACTCCGCCAGGGGATTCTTCTACCTGAGACCCAACATCTGAAGGTTCCACATTTTGAGATTCCATTCCTTGAGATATTACTTCTGGAGATGCTACAGGAGCAGGTTCTTCTTGAACTATTTCTTCTGCTGCGGCAACTGGCTCAACTGGACGTTGAAGCGCTTCTTGTGGTTGGTAAAATTGAAGTACTGGAATAATCACAGCGTCTTCAATACAAGGCCAATCTGCAGGAAAATCTCCTAAGTCCGTGTGTATGACTTCACCTGATTTCTCTTTTTCCATAACAAGTTCTTCCTCGGGAAGTTTTAACATGTCTGGACACAGTTTTAGGTGATCTCTGGATACCGTGGTGGTCGTTTTTCCTCCATCTTTACTAATGGTACAGGTTTTCCTGTTGTCAAATTTGGAATTTTGCATGACATATGGCTCTTGTTCCCACTGATCATCCAATTTGTGCATTCTTCGTTTTCTTTTTAGCACAAGTTCTCCAGGCATAAAAGGCTTAGCTGGCGCACTTTTGTTGTAGTTCTCCTCTTGTTTTTCCCTTACTTTATTGAGACTATCTTCCATGCAGGCTTGTACTCTCCTGTACTGTTCTTGTCTGTTTTTGTCCCAATCTTCAGTAGTAACATCAGCCTCTGGTTCTACAACCCCAAGTTCCAAATCCATGGACAGCTTTCCTGGTCTTGCTCGCATAAGGTAGGCTGGAGTGCAGTTGGTGGAACTCACCGGTATGTGATTGTACAAATCTACCAGGTCAGGTAGTAAGTCTGGCCACCTATTCCTCTCCTTAAGTGGTACCGTCTTCAGCAGATCAATGACTATGTGATTCATCTTCTCACAGAGACCATTGGTTTGGGGGTGGTACGGTGTGGTTCTTATCTTCTTACACCCGTACAAGTGACAGAATTCCTTAAACAACTCGGCTTCAAAGGCAGGACCTTGATCAGTTAACACTTGCTCTGGATATCCATGGGGTCTACAGAAACATGCCTGAAACGTCTTTGCTGCTGTTTCAGCTGTCAGATCTTTGACAGGGGCGACCACCAGGAACCTGGAGTAGTGATCCACCATTGTCAGGGCATATGAGTATCCTGTCCTGCTTGGTGACAACTTTACATGGTCCAAGGCCACGATCTCCAAGGGACGAGTCGTCTTG
Source organism: Oophaga sylvatica (assembly GCA_033576555.1). NCBI lineage: Eukaryota > Metazoa > Chordata > Amphibia > Anura > Dendrobatidae > Oophaga > Oophaga sylvatica. Next base: position 24,282 of record JARQOD010004668.1, read on the forward strand.
ATGGGCTGCAGGGGTGCTTTCTGGCTACTGTAGTCTTTTCTTCGGAGGCTACAGGACGCACAGTTTTTACACCATTTCTCGATGGAACTTCGCATTCCCACCCAGTAGAAACAACACTTCAGCAGGGTTTCCAGCTTCTTCCAGCCAAAGTGCCCCGCTCGATCGTGATAGGCTTCCAACACCATCTGGATGTCTGTTCTTGGCACTACTATCTGCCATACCATCTCATGGGTTCTGGGGTTGACGTACCTTCGGCACAGCTTCTCTCGGTAGATGAACAGCCGGCTTCTCTCATTCCACAGCTGCTTTGCTTGTTGAGACGCATCCTTCTCCAAGGAGGAACCTTCCTGAGTTATCAGTTCCTTGATGTGGCTGACAACCGGGTCACTGTTCTGGGTCTCCTTCCAGCTGTGGTGAGGTAAAGGGTTTAACGTCTTACCACACTGCCTCCTGTAGGCTCGTTGCTCGTGGATCATCCCATTTCTGTGGAATGCAGGTAGCTCGATCTCTTCTAGATCATCCAATTCCTCTTCCGTGTCGGATTCATGCGGCATTCTGGACAAGGCGTCAGCATTGGCGTTCTTACGGCCTGCCCTGTACTTGATTGTGAATTGATAATTCGACAGCCGAGCCATCCAACGTTGCTCCATGGCTCCCAGCTTGGCTGTTTCCAGATGTGTCAAGGGGTTATTGTCTGTGTACGCAGTGAACTTGCTGGAGGCTAGGTAATGCTTGAATCTTTCTGTAATGGCCCAGACCAGCGCCAGGAACTCCAACTTGAAGCTGCTATAGTTCTCTGGGTTTCTCTCAGTCGGCCGGAGCTTCCTGCTTGCATATGCGATGACTTTTTCTTGGCCATTTTGCTTCTGACTGAGGACAGCTCCCAATCCTTCATTGCTGGCATCAGTATACAGCAGGAACGGCTGGCTGTAGTCAGGGTAGGCTAAGATCTCATCGCCTGTCAGGATCTCCTTCATCTCCTCGAACGCCTCAGCTTGTTCTTTACCCCAGTGGAATGGAGGATTTCTGCTCTTGAGGGGTTGTCCTACCAGGAGGTCCTGCAGAGGCGCTGCTTTCTTGGTGTAGTCCTTTACAAACCTCCGGTAGTAACCTGTCAGTCCCAGGAACTGGCGCACCTCCTTGAGATTCTTCGGCTCCAGCCATTTCTGGATGGCAGTTACCTTCTCGGGGTCTGGCGCTACTCCTTCTGAGCTGACAATATGTCCCAAGTACTGTACCTTTTGTTTGAGCAGATGGCACTTTGAAGGCTTCAGTTTCATCCCATACTTGGACAGTGACTCGAATACCTCTGCCGGGTGCTTCAGATGATCCTCATACGTCTTGGAGTACACAATTACATCGTCCAGGTACAGCAACACGGTTCAAAGTTGAGATGTCCCAGGCAACTCTCCATTACTCTCTGAAACGTTCCCGGGGCACTGCTGAGTCCAAACGGCATTCTGTCAAACTCACAGAGTCCCATTGGGGTGGTGAAAGCTGTCTTCTCCCGATCCTCCTCAGCCACAGCTACTTGCCAGTACCCACTAGTGAGGTCGAGGGTGGAAAAGTAGTTAGCAGTTTTTAAGGCAGCTAAGGATTCCTCAATGCGTGGTAAAGGGTATGCATCTTTATGTGTTATGCGATTTACTTGTCTGTAATCTACACACATTCTCATGCTTCCATCCTTTTTCTTAACTAGGACTAGAGGTGCTGCCCAGGGACTACAACTATCCCTTATCACTCTGCTTCCTTCATGTCACGCAACATTTCCTTAGCTTTCTGATAGTGTGCTGGAGGTATAGGCCTGTACCGCTCTTTGATGGGAGGATGGCTGCCTGTAGGGATATGATGTTGTACTCCCTTAATGGTCCCAAAGTCAAGTGGGTGTTTGCTAAATACCTGTGTGTACTCCTGTACCACCCGTAGTACTCCCTGTTTCTGGTGTGCGGGAGTGGTGTCTGTCCCGACATGGAGCTGCTGACACCAATTCTCCACCTGGGTTACTGGGTCATTATCCTCCGCTGGTTGGCGGGAGACTAAGGACTCGGTCGTGAGAATAGAGTTGTTATCTACGGTATGTAATTTAGCAACAGTGGCATAACGTGGTAAATTTACTTCATCTTCTCCCCAGTTGAGAAGACGTACTGGTACTCTCCCATTTCTTACTTCCACTACCCCTCTAGCAGTCAAGAGTGTAGGTCTGTGCTCTGAACAATGGGGCTCTACTACTGCTTGGTAATTCTGTCCTCTCAGACCTATTGCTGCTCTACACCATATAAGCATTTCACTCATTGGGGGTATCACAATGGGGTTCGGGTCTGTCACCCGTACATTCCAATTTCACCATCTGTCAGCTTCGCTTGCTGCTGGCACATCAGGGCCCGGATCTCCCTCTGGATCACTCCCTTTTGCTTCGGCTTGGCAACTTCAGCGAGCTGTTGGAGCAAAAACACAACTTCTCCCAGACAGTTACTAATAATGTTAGTACCTAAAACCACATTTAAGACATTTTCCTCATTTACAGTCTTTACTACTAAGAGTCCCTGATCCTTCAGCTCTACTCTGCCCACCTTTACGTCCACGTTTTTGGCTCCTAGTATATCAACAGGGAGACCATTAGAGGCATACACAGCAAAGTCAGGGCTCAGAGGCTGGAGACTGTCCATGGACCAAAACTTATTATAAAGGACATCAGGTATGATGGTCACCTGAGATCCAGTGTCCAGCAGGGCAGGGATTGCGATCCCGTCCAGGATGATGGACAGGTAGGGTCTTCCTCCCACAAACCTGCGGTTCCAGTCTGAGGGGCCTGAAGAGTCTATTCCTGGGTGTTGGCCCTCGGACCCAGGATCTGCTCGTTTAAAGGACACTGTTGGGCTATATGTCCTTTTCCGTTGCAACGGTAGCAGATGATCTCTCGGTGAGGATGGTGCTGATCAGGGGTCGCTCCTGGGGGTGGCGTTGTCCTCCTCCGGTGGGGCGACGTCCTCCTTTTCCTCCGGTTCATCCAAGGGACATCCTCTGGGCAGTCGGCTAGCAGGATCTTTCCTTCTTCTTCCTTCCGCAGTTGCAGGGCACTCATTACAGCGGCCAGGTTTTTAGTCAGCTGGCGCACTTCTGAGCGCAGACAATCCAACTCAGTAGGGGGCGCCACCTGCGTTTTGGTTTCCGCCACCAGCGGGGAAAAGGTGGATGCTGCCGGCTTTAGAGTGGCTTCACCCGGGTGATACTGGGTTGCCACCTCAGGCTTCTCCAGGGGTCGCAGTCCTTTTATAGCCATATCTTTTAGGGCATCAAAGGTAGCGTCAAGATGATCCAAGGACCACCAGTGCACAGTCCTGCTTTCAGCTTGGGACCTCAGTCCCCGTACAAATTGTTCCTTCAACATTTTGCTTTCATTAATGGCACTTATAGGGTTAACCTGTTTTGAGAGCTCGCAGGGCCCCCTGTAGTCGGCAGGCGTAGTCCCTAATACTGTCATCTGGTCTCTGGGAGCATTGGTAAAACGTCATCCGGAGATCTGTTTCAGTGTGGTCCTCAAAAATAGTCTGTAGCTTTAAGAAAATTGAAAGCACTGATTCCTGGTCTGCAGCGGTCCAAGTCTCTACTTCCCTTTCTGCAGCCCCAGTCAATTGTCCTAATACTACTGCAGCTCTTTGCTTCTCTGACATTGGGTACATGTCCATTATGCTGCATATTTTGCATTTAAACCCTGACAGGGTATCCGGCTTACCGCTATACTGAGGGAGCCACTTTGCTCCAGGCAGGTATGGGAGCGTCAGCGGTACTATCGGGGCCACCGGACCTGGTGAGTGGCCAGCGATTCCATCCTGCGCTGCAGCGCCGGCGGGTAAGTCATTGGAGCGGTCGCTCTGGGCCGCGCTGTCAGCTTGTGGCTGCGACATGTCTGTGCCCCCCTAGTTAAGTGTGGCCTACCTTCTCCTGAAGGCTGCAGCTCTGCCAGGCACAGAGGTGGGGAAGGACCTGCGTCGCCGCACTCTGAAGCTTTCCACAGGACCTGCCGCCGCGTCAGCGTTGGGGGAGTGTCCGGGACTCCGCGCGCTTTCTGCAGGTACGCCCCTTCTCTTTGCGCTGTAGCGCTGTACTTTGGCGGGCAATGGCGGACAATTGGCGCCAAAAATCACAAAACAGCAACACAGTCTCTAGCACAAAAACAGTCCAAATAGGCACACAGGACTCACATATAGCGAGCTTCTTATCCTGTTCGTGACGCCAAAGATGAGTCGCACAACACCAGGGTTATGGGGTACTCGGCACCGAGCCCGTTGAAGTCTATGGGGAATGTCACAAGTAGCACAGCTCGGTCCGTTGCCCTGGGCGCTCATTCAAAGGGGGGATATTTACAGGGGATTGTAGTAATAGTTTGTGACGCCACAAAGTCAACTATCACTGCAGCCCTCCACCAGTCGGGTATTTATGGCAGAGTGGCCCGACGGAAGCCTTTCCTCAGTGCCAGACATATGAAAGCCCGCATAGAGTTTGCTAAAAAACACATGAAGGACTCCCAGACTATGAGAAATAAGATTCTCTGGTCTGATGAGACGAAGATTGAACTTTTTGGTGAGAATTCTAAGCAGTATGTGTGGAGAAAACCAGGCACTGCTTATCACCTGCCCAATACAATCCCAACAGTGAAACGTGGTGGCAGTGAGTCGCACAACACCAGGGTTATGGGGTACTCGGCATCGAGCCCGTTGAAGTCTATGGGGAATGTCACAAGTAGCACAGCTCGGTCCGTTGCCCTGGGCGCTCATTCAAAGGGGGGATATTTACAGGGGATTGTAGTAATAGTTTGTGACGCCACCTGTGGTTTCTGATCAGGATGACCAGCGCTGCAGGATAAATCCTCAGAGGGGTTGTTACTGGGCAGCAAGATGTTAAGTCTTCCACAGGTAAGACTAGTCCCTCTAAGTATATGGCAGTGCAGGATGCAGGGAATAAGTCAGACACACACAAGTCAGTCTCTTTCCATACCTTTACTGGTGGTATTTGCAGGTATGTCCCGGGAAGCTGCTCAGGGTGGAGGATGCACATCCAGGTAATCACTGTGTAGGTTTAAGGTCTCCTTACTTCTTAATGTGTGAGTTTCCAACCTGCATGAAGCTAAGTTTAACTCCTTCTCCTTTCTATGCCCGGCTGATCTTGTGATGAGGTCTTTTTGTGGACAGAACAGTGTCTCTATGGCGGTACCTGCCAGACTCCCGTCTTCCTAACCCCGGTTACGTATCAGCACTGAAGGGCCCCTCTGCGACCTGAAGTCCAGCAGGGATTCCGGTTTTCTCCCACTAGCCGTGAAGGTTCTAGCAAGCTTCGGACCCGGTGTCCGGTTGTATAGAGTGGAGTGGAGGTTGCTATATCACCTCGGTCACTCTTTCCCTTACCACTCGCCTGTCGTCCTACGCACACCTTAATATGAGCACAGGCAGCAGTAGACGTCAGCTTCCCCGAAGTAACTCCGTGCTCCGAGATGTCGTCTCTGCTCTTTCTGAGGTAACACCAACAACTACTCAACTTTCAGCTAGATTGTCTTTAACTCACTGCTGTCTCAAGGGCTCCCTCTGGTGGAACCAGGAAAAATGTCAAGTGTTGTGTGTTTATCAGGTATTTGTGAATTACCTTTCCGTGCATCCTCCAGGGAACATGTGGCACCAAGCGCAGCTGGGCTACACAGCAGCACCATGCTATGGGGGTGTTTTTCAGCTGCGGGGACAGGACGACTGGTTGCAATGGAAGGAAACATGAATACGGCCAAGTACAGAGATATCCTGGATGAAAACCTCTTCCAGAGTGCTCTGGACCTCAGACTTGGCTGAAGGTTCACCTTCCAACAAAACAATGACCCTAAGCACACAGCTAAAATAACAGAGGAGTGGTTTCAGAACAACTCTGTGACCATTCTGGCTGGCCCAGCCAAAGCCCTGACCTAAACCCAATTGAGCATCTCTGGAGAGACCTGAAAATGGCTGTTCACCATCCAACCTGACAAAACAGGAGAGGATCTGCAAGGAAGAATGGCAGAGGATCCCCAAATCCAGGTGTGAAAAACTTGTTGCATCATTCCCAAGAAGACTCATGGCTGTACTAGCTCAAAAGGGTGCTTCTATTCAATACTGTGCAAAGGGTATGAATACTTATGACCATGTAATATTTCAGTTTTTCTTTAATAGATTTGCAAAAATATCTACATTTCTGTTTTTTTCAGTAAAGATGGGGTGTACATTAATGAGAAGATAATGAATTTTTTTTTGCATTTACCAAATGGCTGCAATGAAACAAAGAGTGAAAAATGTAAAGGGGTCTGAATACTTTCCGAACCCCCACTGTATACTTGTGATTGTTATCAGAATGGGGTTCACTCTGTTCCATACCTTCCCCTTACATCTTGTATTGTTAATTTTACTAATTTTAATACATGTCTAATCAGTTATTCATTTTACTTTGTTATACTTTGCTCTTTTTTGGATATCATGTATTTTTGTAAGTCAACCCTTTCTCGCTATAGATGGTAATTTATGGGTATTTACTATATATAGTATGAGTTCACACTGCTCCCTATATACAGTATGAGCCATCATATACAGACCCCTATATACAGTATGAGTCCATACTGCTCCCCTATATAGAGTATGAGTCCCCAAACATTCACCTATATAAAGTATGAGCACCCACACAATCCCTTATATGCAGTAGGAGTCCCCACACCACCATCTTAAATGCGGTATAAGCCCCATATAAAGTATGAGTGCATACACAGTTCTATTTCACACAGTATGAGCCTCCATGCAGCCTCTCTATATACAGTGAGTCCACATATAACCCCTATATACAGTATGAGCCCACACACAACACCCTATATACACAATATGAGATCACAGTCCCTCTATATACAATATTTGCCCCCACAAAGCCCCCTATATACGGTATGAGCACACACATAGCTTCTTTATATACAGCATGAGCCCCCATATACAGTATGAGCCCACACATAGCACCCTTATTTACAGTATGAGACCTAACATAGGCCCCCTATATACAGACACACATGCCACATACATTCATACATATAAAAAAATAAAAAAAACTGCACATACTCACCTCGCAACCATTCCCCCTGCACTCTGCATAACAGTCACGATATAATGATACAGTCACGTTTGCTATCTCAGTTGCATGCGCTGAAAGGTGGAAAGAGGAGCTTGCGGCACCCTCCTCCACCACTATAGTCACTGCTATTTGCTTCCTGAGGTTGCAGTTAATGTGGACATCGGGAATGTTAGGCGGTGGCGGGTGCCCGCATAGTGCGACTCATGGGACACTGTTTTCAGCCCGTTGACTGTCTCGGTCCTCTGGCCAGACTGGAACAGCCGAATGTGGCCCATGGGCTGCACTTTGCCCAGGTCTGATTTAGGTGATACTTCATATTTTTGGAAGATGCAGAATTTTAAAATTTCTATGCAATACTAACTTCCATTTGCGCTCTTGCCTCCAAAATTAAAATATATTTTCGCTTGTTTAGGAAGCTAACTTCACTGTTGAACCTTCTAATATAATGTTTGCAATTTTTGGGGTTTATGGAAACTCCAAATCTCACAACAGTACCTTGACCAATAGGGGAGACAATGTCACATATACAGTGCCTTGCGAAAATATTCTTCCCCCTGGAACTTTTCAACCTTTTCCCACATATCATGCTTCAAACATAAAGATACCAAATGTTAATTTTTGGTGAAGAATCAACAAGTGGGACACAATTGTGAAGTTGAATGAAATTTATTGTTTTTTTTAAAATTTTTGTGGAAATACAAAAACTGAAAAGTGGGGCGTGCAATATTATTCGGCCCCTTTAACTTAATACTTTGTTGCGCCACCTTTTGCTGTGATTACAGCTGCAAGTCACTTGGGGTATGTCTCTATCAGTTTTTGTACATCGAGAAACTGAAATTCTTGCCCATTCTTCCTTGGCAAACAGCTCTAGCTCAGTAAAGTTGGATGGAGATCGTTTGTGAACAGCAGTTTTCAGCTCTTTCTACAGATTCTCGATTGGATTCAGGTCAGGACTTTGACTTGGCCATTCTAACACCTGGATACGTTTAGTTGTGAACCATTCCATTGTAGATTTTGCTTTATGTTTGGGATCATTGTCTTGTTGGAAGACAAATCTCCGTCCCAGTCTCAGGTCTTTTGCAGACTACTACAGATTTTCGTCAAGAATGGTCCTGTATTTGGCTTCATCCATCTTCCCATCAATTTGAACCAGCCTCCCTGTCCCTGCTGAAGAAAAGCAGGCCAAAACCATGATGTTGCCACCACCATGTTTGACAGTGGGGATGGTGTGTTCAGGGTGATGAGCTGTGTTGCCTTTACGCCAAACATATCATTTGGCATTGTTGCCAAAAAGTTAACTTTTGCTTTCATATGACCAGAGCACCTTCTTCCACATGTTTGGTGTGTCTCCCAGGTGGCTTGTTGCAAACTTTAAACAACATTTTTCATGGATATCTTTGAGAAATGGCTTTCTTTGTGTCACTCTTCCATAAATGCCAGATTTGTGCAGTGCATGACTGATTGTTGTCCTATGGACAGACTGTCCCTCCTCAGCTGTAGATCTCTGCAGTTCATCCAGAGTGCTCATAGGCCTCTTGGCTGCATCTCTGATCAGTCTTCTCCTTGTTTGAGATGAAAGTTTAGAGGGATGGCCGGGTCTCGGTAGATTTGCAGTGGTATGATACTCCTTCCATTTCAATATGATCGCTTGCACAGTGCTCCTTGGGATGTTTAAAGTTTTGGAAATCATTTTGTATCCAAATCCGGCTTTAAACTTCTCCACAACAGTATCACGGACCTGCCTGTTGTGTTCCTTGGTCTTCATGATGCTCTCTGTGCTTCAAACAGAACCTTGAGACTATCACAGAGCAGGTGCATTTATACGGAGACTTGATTACACACAGGTGGATTATATTTATCATCATTAGTCATTTAGGACAACATTGGATCATTCAGAGATACACAATGAACTTCTGGAGTGAGTTTGCTGCACCGAAAGTAAAAGGGCCGAATAATATTGCACACCCCACTTTTTCAGTTTTTGTATTTCCACAAAAATTTAAAATGACTAATAAATTTTGTTCAACTTCACAATTGTGTCCCACTTGTTGTTGATTGTTCACCAAAAATTAACATTTGGTATCTTTATGTTTGAAGCATGATATGTGGGAAAAGGTTGAAAAGTTCCAGGGGGCTGAATGCTTTCGCAAGCCACTGTATAGCCCTGAAAAGATATTACAGAAATGAGAAATGATTATCATTTTTTAAGTGTTGACATCCCAACATTATAAAGCAAACCTTTCACATTGGAAATGATCTCCAATTTGCAGGTAACACTTTTTAGAACATGACCGCATATGGCCTACATGGGTTTTCTCAGATATTTAACACTTACCCCATGAACTCATTCCCCACCCCAAAAACTCCCATCTGTTTAATAAAAAACATAACACGTTAAATCTTTGGATAATAGGGCCATAGTGGCCATTTTATTAACAAACAATAACACAAATAAATTTATACAATACATATGCAAAATTTATGAGGGGAGGTTTCTTGGAGCTAAGCTAAAGATCTGGCTTACAATTGGCCCAAAAGCCACCACAAGAGTAACCCCCACTTTTTACCCTCAGCCGTAACCACCAGCTCGAGGGCACCAAATAACCCTTTTAGGGCACACCAACACCAAAGCTCCCGAGGAGGACCCCCGTCCAGATTCCGTAACCAAAAGCCAGATCAATCCCCATCACTTTTCTTATCGTAATTGAACATATCAATTCCTTCCCCATTAAATCAAGGTCAACTCCAAGAACCCCACCCCCGCCAACCACGAACAGCCCTGATCACCTCAGGCTCGTGAGTGCCCCACCACCGCTCAGGCCCTTTTCAACTCTTCTTGTATCGCGAGTGCCCATAAATCAATGCCGATGTCATTCAAATGAACTCCATCATCCCTCCAAAAGTTCCCCAATCTGTCTTCCAGATCAAAATGCCTTACACAAACACCCCCGATCCTCGATACAAAACTCGCCACCGCCCTATTCAATTTAACCCTGGCCCTGTTAATCCCCTTCAAAGAACGTGCTGCTCTCCACTTTTTCCTTGGCACAATATCTGACCACATGGTTATAACCCCCGGATAAGATATCCACAGTCTTAACAAATTAAAGCGAATATCCCGGATTAACTCCCCAACTGGCTTTATCCCCAAATCGTTCCCACCTGAATGTATGACAAAAATATCAAGAGCTCTATCCAACCGAGCCGCCCGTGCAGACTCATTCAATGCTCTGTTCCACAACATGCCTCTAAAACCTAACCATCTAATGAGCATATTATCCCTATTAAAACCAAATTGTCTCCCATCCGGTCTAGCGTCGGCCCGCAGCGCACCCCAATGAACAAAAGAGTGTCCAAAAATCCAGGTCAATAAGGGAGTCTGACCTGAAAACACACAACAATTATTATCAATTATCAAATAGCCGCCTTTAAATTCTTAATGACGTACGTATGGCAGATAACGGTTCGAACTCCATCGACCAATTTTTTTTAATAGCCTCTGCTCCCAAACCCAAACTATCCACCTCAGAAGCCGCACCAATCCTAAAAGAGTGCGAGCCATAACTATCAGGATTGAGACCCAACTCCCCCAACCCCTTTTTTTAACACCGCTGAAAACTGAAAACGTGATAAAAATGCCCCTCCCTCATGCCTCAAAAAAGGACCTGACCTCCCTGACCATAACCCCCAATACGCTTCCAAACAACGTTCCGGGGCTCATCACAGACCCCGCCACTCTACCTAAAACCACCCGCTTGCCCTTTCCCAGCTGGTCAGTTTTGGATTGACGTATTCAAAAAGCAATACCCCCAGCCCAAAACTCTGTCTTTCGCAAACAGACCCCCCACCCTACTTTTACTAGGAGATACCAACTCCCCAACCATAAAGCTCCAAAAAGCGCTAAAGAAAAAGCTAGCCTAAACAAAACTACCACAAAAGGCGAGCAGCAAATGATCTCCACCACCCTTCCAAAATCCACCAGAACAGCGAACGAAATGAGTCTACGCTTGTCAAAACCCCTCAGTGCCTGCTTTACCAAAAACTTTTAGTAACGTCCACAAACCTCTGCAGTTTAAAACCAAAAGCCAGGCCAGCAACAAATTTATTAACTTTAGAAACAGACCAACCCATGTCAGCAGCCCTACCTACCAAAAACAACACCGCTAAAGTCCTGTCCTCATCCGACTTCAGTGTTCCCCACTGACCCAGCCAACCTTCCCAGATGTTCCAAACTGATTCATACGCCGACCATGTTTGGCTTGTGACTGACGCCCGTATCAACCTTCCTCCTCTTCCGCAACATTCTCCACAAATGTAAAGGGCATTCTGCTCCTGATGTTTCCGCATCTGGCGCCAACTCCCGGAATCGCTCCCACTGCGAACGAGATTAAGCATCTGCTATAGAATTTTGGACACCCGGCACATGTACTGCAGAAATCCATGTATTCAATTCTAAGCACCGAAAAACAAATTCCCTCACCAACCTGATCACCGGGGGGAAAAGGCTGACAAGCTATTAATTACCGCCACAACACTCGAATTATCGCAGTGAAATCTAACCCTCCGATTTCTGAACCAGTCACCCCAAATCACTACAGATTCCACGATTGGGAACAATTCAAGCAGAGTCAAATTCTTGGTGAATCCCTTGAGCTTCCACCACTCAGGCCACAACCCAAAACTCCACCTACCGCTACAATATGCCCCATAACCTACCCCACCCGCTGTATCTGTGTAAATTTCACAATCAAAATCATTCAACGTCTCCGGCTGAATTAAAGATCTTCCATCATAATTTTCTAAAAAACGCTGCCACACCAACAGATCCTCCTTGTGTTTCTTATTCAAACGGATGAAATCATGCACCGCACGCACCCCAGCAGTCGCACCGGACAACCTATGGCAAAAAATCCTGCCCATAGACATAATTCTGCATGCAAAATTTAAACGGCCCAATAAAGACTGCAACTCCTTTAACGTCACTTTATGCAGCCATCTAAACCTCTGCACTTCCACCTTACATAACGACAACTTCTCTTCTGGCAACCTGCACTCCATTTTTTCTGAATCAATAAGTATTCCCAAAAAAATTAAAACCGTACTAGGACCTTCCGTCTTTTCCCTAGCCAATAAAAAGAGAACTCGGCACTCAACTTAGCGAAAAGGGTAAATATTTATTGTAGTCCACGGTAGTGAAACGTTTCGGTCCTAAATTTCGGACTTTCATCAGCCACATTAAGTATCGGGAGAGGGTAGAAATACTCAATTCAAAGGTAAGCAGTAGATACTGTTGGGATCAGGTAGATCTCCAAAGTAAGGGTTAAAGGTGAGTATCTGGGTGAGAGTTTTAAGTCAGGTCTCCGCTGCATGCCGTGGGAGGGACGCGGTATCCGCCGCTGGTCCTCGTGCTCGATCTACCTGATCCCAACAGTATCTACTGCTTACCTTTGAATTGGGTATTTCTACCCTCTCCCGGTACTTAATGTGGCTGATGAAGGTCCGAAATTTAGGACCGAAACGTTTCACTACCGTGGGCTACAATAAATATTTACCCTTTTCGCTAAGTTGAGTGCCGAGTTCTCTTTTTATTATCTTCATGGTGTAGGAACCTACTCTGGCACCTTTCAGGCTGTGCACACGATTTATCTTTATACACTTTTCCCTAGCCAACGGCACCCCAAAACGCCCTGCCACCCACTCCATGGTAGCCAATGCATTCCTACACACCACTGAATCTGGCGGACCTATAAATAGAAAGTCCTCCAAGTAATGAATTATGGAAGACACGCCAGCAACGTCCCTAACCACCCATCCAAGAAAAGTACTAAACGTTTCAAACAATGAACAGGAAATCGACCCAACCCATGGGCAAACACCTATCCAAATAAAAACCCCCGTTCCAAAAGCAACCCAACAACGGAATACTCTCGGGATGCACCGGGAGCAACCTGAACGTCGATTCCATATCAGTCTTAGCCAGTAAAGCCCCCGCTCCGTACCGGAGAACCCATTGCACAGTGGAGTCAAAGGATGTATATACAACAGAGCATAACTCCTCTGCGATACCATCATTCACCCACCGACCTCTCAGCTAAGACAGATGATGAATCAAGCGAAATTTGTTCGGTTCCTTCTTAGGCACTACCCCTAAGGGGGAAACAACCAACCCTTCAACAGGCAACAAGCCAAATGGACCCACCATTCTTCCTAACTCCACCTCCTTCGCCAACTTAGCAGTCACCACATCGGCATGCAAACTCGCTGACTTCAGATTCTTAATACAAAAAGGGACTGTGTGTTTAGGAGACTGAATCTTAAAACCTTCGGTAAAACCCCTCAAAAGGACCTCCGCATTAACCCTATCCGGGTATCTACTTAGATAGGGGGCCGTCTCGTGAACCCTCACTGGCGTCTCCCCCTTGACCGCCACCCACCGATGGCTTTCCTTTCGCTTTTCTGAAGCATTTAGATGCTCCGTGAGAAGCCCCGTTGCAGTGGGAACAGACATGTTTAAATTTACATGTGTTCCCGTATTTACATTGGCCATCGTTAAATTGCCAATATTTTCCATTTTTCTCTTTCGCCCCCTGGGACCCTTGCCCCCACTTTCATGCCCCGACTGCTGACTGCCGGCACCTCCGCCCCCATGAAAGGACTGACCGTACCTCACCGGGGCCATCACTTTCAACCAAAGCCCAATATCTTTTTGGTCCCATTTAATCTCCGGCCTAACCGCCTTCCTCTGTCTAAACTGCTCATCATAGCGCAGCCACGCCTGACCCCCCATACGTATGATGAGCTTCCCCTATCGCGTCTAAATAACAAAAAAGGCCAGAGCAATTCTCCGGGAACTTTTCCCCTATAACGCTCGCCAAAATCGCAAAAGCCTGAAGCCAATTCACAAATGTCTGCGGAATCAGCCGCCACTTCCTCTTTTCCTCTTCCTCTTTCCTACTATCGTCTTTCGTCCCCTTATCCAAATTAAATTTTTTCAAAGGAAGGAGGGAGAAAATCTCCACGTATTCATCCTTCCAAATTTTATCCTTCACCTCCTTTTTTAAATGTGTCCCCAAAGGCCCCTCAAAGCACATATACACCTCCCCTTTTGCCCGATCGTCCAATTAATCCCCTTTTTCTTTTTCCATTTGGACAGAAATCGAAATCCCGTTTTCACCCTGCAACCAAGCCCCAAGTGGCGATGCTGCAGCCGCATCCACCATCCCACATTCTAATCTCCTCAAGATGTGCGACATCCCTTCCAGAAAATCTCTAATACCCAGACCCCCTGAATGCCCTGGCTATGAAGCCCCCCAACCCCTGACACAACTCCCTGACTCCCCCAACTTCCCCAACACTAACCCCATTGGTGACAGACAAGACATGGATGAATACTCACGAGGCTGCGTGGGTGCTGTGTCCCCGCCAGCCGGACATCCAGAATCCTGCTGGTACACGTCCTCATGCTGTTCAGACCCGGACTCCGACTCTTCGTTGCTCCTCAGCAGCTCCAGGCCCACGCCCCTGGCCTCCTCGTCACCAGGGGGACCGAAGCGCGAGGAGCCCGCCGTTCCCATGACCTCCTATGCGACCGGGATCGGTCCAGGGTCATGTCCGCCTGTGATCTGCCAGGCAGCCCGTCCCTGCTGCCTGCCACTCTCTGCCCGCTCTCACTCTGTTCGAGGCCCAGCCAGCCCCTCTGCTGCTGCATGCCCGTCTTCCTCTTCATAGGGGCATCTTGCTATACAGGCACCCCCCTGGCCTCTGTTCCCGGGGTACCTGCACCCATTGGTACAGTGTGCCCCCTCCCTGACGCCATCGCTCCAGCCTGCCCCGTCTTCCTCTTCGCCATCCCCGCCTCCATTCGCGCCGTCCCAGCCCGGGTACCCGACTCTCCCTGGCCACCGCTGTTCCTCCGCGGCTCGTAGCTTGCTGCACTTCCGGTGCGGCCCTCACTTCTGGCTGTGCCCGCTCTGGAGCCGCGGCCCTCACTGCAGCCGCGCGACGCCGCCCTGCGCCAGCAGCGCGGCTGCCAGGATTCCTGCCAGTGGGGTGCTAAGCGATGATGCCTCACTGCTGCACCCAGCCACCGCAGGGTCCCCGGAGGAGCTCCGCGGCCTCCACCTGCCGCGCGTTGTGACCTCTGGCGATAGACGCACAGGGGGCCTGGTCTTCCGGGTCCTGCTGCCACGCTGTTCACGCTGCTCACCATCGCCCAGCAAGGACGCAAGCTACTCCTTCAGCCAGCCTCCCCTCCTGGATCTGGCGACACTCCTCAGCTCCTGCAATAATGCGTCCACGGAGTCCCTCGTAAGTGCCCACAGATTTTTCTTTCAGGCCTCTTCTCCCCCAGTCTTGTCTCTGCGTCTTGTCTCTTCAGGCTTTCAAACTGCAACTGGCCAGTTCTTCCCACACTTTTGCAGCTTATGCCCCCGCCCCCTCAACCCACTCCTCCTTCCCCCCTGACTCACCACCAACCCTGAACAGCCCATACATACAAAAGAAAAAAAACCCTCTTTGTCCAACGCAGTCATGGGGGGCTTTTATTTAGCTGTGCACAATTCAGCCCCTTACTGGAGAAACTGAGAAGATTGATAAATACTGAAATTATTTTGGAAAATATATAGTATAACTTATGTTTTATTTATTTATATTGTGCTTATTCTGGACTTTTGAGTGGGCGGTCCTACTCAGTGACTGACAGTCTTCTGCTTTCAACTGTTCAGAGACAGCTGTCAGTCACTGTGTAGGACCATCCATTTCACTGAAAAGCCCAGAATACTGGGTTATTCTGAATCTCTTCACACAAAACTAATATTTAAGTCTAAATATATCCTATAATTATAAGCCTAGATAGATGGCGCTTCCCATCATATAATGTAATCCAAAAAGCACTAGAAGCATATTGAAATAAAATACATACTTTATTAGAAAACAGATCACACAAATAACAAAAAACATTTAAAAATGTGATGTAAATCCAATATGCTCCCATAAGTGCGTATATGTAAGTATTAACTTATTTCCGATAAATCATACAATTATCTGAGGCTATATTACCTCATTACAAAGCACAAGTTTTTCATAAACCAAATTAATGGTGAAAATCAAAATGTCAGGAATGTACATAATCAGATGCAAAAATTAGTCCAAATAATAGTAGGAATCCAATTTAACAACTATATCCCAATGATAAATATCGCACTGTGTGCATAGGGATAAATAACCATATGTATATAATATACCAATGGTGTCCAGAACAGTTGCTGGGATATCTGATTTCCTAAATGCAGAGTGCGCTATATTCCCTTATTGCACAGCACAAATACTTCCATTATCAAAATTATTGGTATAAGTCCAAATGTTAGAAATGCGCACAATCAAATGCAAAGATGGACATAGACAGTGGTATAAGTTCAACTGAACCAAGATTAGCTTAATGATGGATATCGCATTATGCTCATAGGGACAGATAACCATGTATATATAATGTGTTAACGGTGTCCAACATGGTTGCTTGAATATCTATTTCCCCCAGTACATAGTGCAAATGCATCTGTATAAGACAATATTAATGTATATAGCATGCCAATAGTGCCCAGCAAAGTGGCTGACAAAGTGTATAAGTCGAAAAAATAGTATAGTAAGGAGGTTAGGGACTCTGTTAAATAAGATGCTTTAATGCAAGAACCCTAAAAAGCCTCCAAATACTTAGGCATGGTAGAAATAAGTATAGACATGGTAATAAGAACATATACGACCTTATAGATGGAGCCTGGATTCCCCGACGCGCGTTTCGCGTTAGCTTCGTCTCAGGGGTATGTAGATGTGGTTAGGTAATTAATGTGCCCTTTTATATGTTTCCCAGTCAAGGAATCACCTGTTTAAGTCCCCACATGTAAGTAAAGCAATACAGCTCCTGGCGTGTGACGCACCTGGAGGACGCCTCCATCGGATGCCCTGTCACTCCCCCCTCCGACACGTCAGGAACGGGAAGAGGCCACAGCAAACCCGGCTTGACGCGTCTCCCAGGTAACGCACCGCATCACATGACTACGTCCTCAGTCGTCTAGCCGCACCTCCGTCCGACGTGTCAGGGCAGAGGGGCGGCACCAACCAGCCCGAGGAACGTGAGCAAGCAATGATTAGCCAGGGGCTGCAGCTCATGTATATCGTTCCAAGACATGTGGGAATCTCTGTTTATAAAAGAGTTAATGGAAACTACCTATATATATATATATATATATATATACGGTGTTTAGACTGACGGGTATATTAACAAAGGGGAATATTATTATGTTGGACACACAAAAAGCATTTGTATATATAGGTATGGGATGGATTCTTATGATATCATTGGAATACTTCAAAGCCTTATTCAAGACAAGATGTTAAATACATCACATTATATCACCAATTACATTATAGAATAAATCCTACCCTAAAGAGAGTGAGATGTCCATTAATGACGACTACTTAATGTGGCAACACATTAACACACAATCAATATTTATACTAATACACTACAAAAATTATATTACAAAAAATAATAATATATATATATACAATTAACCATATACAATAATAGTGCAGGTAAAGCATGGAAATCAAGAAGTCCCACAAGAATATGTTGTAATATTATTCATATTTCTCTCAGGATATATGCAGCATGGCACAGGAGTCAAGGTTGATGGATGTCCACTCATTCTATATTTGGACTTGATCCAAAGAGACATATCGCAATCTTGCTGCTCCCATTAAGAGACTTCTTATACATATGTGGCTTCTGCTGTATCCTCACCAAAAATTCACATTAGTAAGATGTATATATACTGAAAAATAACAACGCAAATTAGAATAAAAACAAACCTAAAACCACTAAAATAAATTAAAGAAAGGGGGCAAAGTTAGGAACCTCATTAAGTCCCTCAGGTTGTAAAGAACCTATTTTATAAATCCATTGGGTCTCTACCTGAGCTAATTTTTTTTTTCTCCCAATCACCTCCTCTTAAATCCACAAAAACTTTGTCTATCCCCATTACTTGCAACAATTTAGGATTACAGTCGTGATACATTTTAAAATGTTTTGGTATGGGTTTCAAAATTGTGGGATCCTCAATTTCCCGGGCATTTTTTATGTCCCTATAGTGTTCTCTGACCCGAACTCTCAAGGGTCTAGAGGTCATGCCCACATATATCTTAGTACAGGGGCAAGTAGCATAATACACAACTCCAAAACAGTTGCAAGTAATATGTTGGGTAATGTCAAACTTTGTATTGCCATCACTAGATACAAAAGGCGAGGCACGTGTCATATTGGGGCATGAAATGCACCCGTTGCATGGAAAGAAACCCCATTTTGGACCCACAGACCCAAATGTTTTCTCTGGCTTCTGGCCTCCATGATAGCTGTGCACTAAGGTATCTCAAATTACTGGACCTTCTATATGTAATGGAGGGTACTCTTGGGACAAATTTCTCAAAGGTTCTATCTGTTAGCAATAATTGCCAATATTTCTCCAGGGCTTTTTTGACCTCCCACCACTTATCATTATAAGTGAATATGAATCTCACTTTTTGTTGGTCTGCCTTCTTGTCTTTTGGGATTAATAATCAGTGCGTACAGCCTGTTTTGCCTTTTTTAGGCCTCTCTTTATGCTACGTTTAGAGTATCCTCTCGACAAAAATCTAGAAGATAGATCCTTGGCTTGTTCTTCAAAGGCCTCCTCACTTGAACAAATTCATCTTGCCCTCAAAAATTGGCCAGTTGGAATGCCCTGTACTAATGGTTTAGGATGAGAGGAAGTTGCGTGTAAAATAGAGTTTACCGCCGTCTCCTTTCGATGTACATTGGTTTGTAAGTAACCATTGCTTCCTTTAGTTATTAAGATGTCAAGTAAGTCGATGCTGGTCTGGCTGTATTTACATGTAAACTTTATGTTCAGGGAGTTATCATTCAAAATAGATAGAAAGTCGAGAAGGTCCTGCTCTGTCCCCTGCCATATCATCAGTATATCATCTATATACCGGACCCAAGCAGGACCTTCTCGATGAATGCGACAGGGTTGGTAAAAAGATTTTCCGTTCCCACATTCCCAAAAAGAGGTTGGCATATGAGGGGGCAAATGCCGCCCCCATAGCCATGCCCTGTTTTTGTAAATAAATAGTCTCCCTAAACAAAAAGTAGTTGTGCTCTAGAGCAAATTTGAGCAATGTCAACAACAGCTCAGCCAGACCAGCTGAGGGTGCTGATGTATCATTTCTCCTATCTTTTCTTTTATAATGGTCATACCGTCTTCTGTTACCATTCCTTCTCAAATTGTATATTCGATTACCTCCAATACTGTCCTCTTCTCTCATCTCATCTAGAGAAGAGGACAGTGTTGGAGGTAATCGAATATACAATTTGAGAAGGAATGGTAACAGAAGACGGTATGACCATTATAAAAGAAAAGATAGGAGAAATGATACATCAGCACCCTCAAAATTGCAGGTAATTAATTTATCTGATATTGAATTAACAAAACCTCAGATGGAGGTTCTCAGTTTAGGACTTTCCTTTTCACCTACGGCCTCATTTAACTCTTTTGCAGCAGTGACTGACCTGCATCTATTTGCACGTAAACTAATTCTAAAAAAACTTCATGAAAAAACAAATATGGTAATGATTGGAGTACTAAGGAACTTGAAGCTATTTCTACTTTGGAGGAATTAAATGAGGAGGGTGTAACATCTGATTATAAGGGTAAGTTTATGCCTCCAGTCCCTAAGAAATTTCCCCCTCTGAATATTTTCCCCAATATAGAATTATTTGTAAAATTAGTTTCTAATGAACTTGAGAAAATTTCACCACATGTTACCCGAGGTAACCTATCCTTTGTCCAAAGAAAAGCACTTGGGGAATTACGTAATCTCAAGGAAGTAATTATAAAACCCGCGGACAAAGGGGGTAACGTGGTAATATGGCCTATAAAATCATATGAAAAGGCAGCCCTAAGGCAACTACTGGATATTGCATGCTATCAAAGAATGACCTATAATCCAACTACAGCGTATCTAAATGAGATTAGTGAAATTTTGGAGGGAGCATTTAGAGAGGGTACAATTACAAAGGAGTTAAGGGATAATTTAATTCCCAAATATCCCAAGGTGGCATGCATTTATTTTATACCTAAAGTACACAAAAATAGAACAAATCCCCCTGGGCGTCCCATTGTGTCAGGTAATGGGAGTTTATGCGAGGTAATCTCCAAGTATTTAGATTTCTATTTGAAACCCATGGTTATGGATCTTCCATCGTATGTAAGGGACACGGGGGATATCCTTAAGAAAATTGAGGGGATTCCTATGGATGCAGACATGTGGTTGGTGAGCTTTGATGTTGAATCTTTATATACATCTATACATCATAAAGATGGTTTGCAGGCTACAAAAATGTACTTAATGATGTCCGAACTTGCTGCTGGTCTGGCTGAGCTGTTGTTGACATTGCTCAAATTTGCTCTAGAGCACAACTACTTTTTGTTTAGGGAGACTATTTATTTACAAAAACAGGGCACGGCTATGGGGGCGGCATTTGCCCCCTCATATGCCAACCTCTTTTTGGGAATGTGGGAACGGAAAATCTTTTTTACCAACCCTGTCGCATTTATCGAGAAGGTCCTGCTCTGGGTCCGGTATATAGATGATATACTGATGATATGGCAGGGGACAGAGCAGGACCTTCTCGACTTTCTATCTATTTTGAATGATAACTCCCTGAACATAAAGTTTACATGTAAATACAGCCAGACCAGCATCGACTTCCTTGACATCTTAATAACTAAAGGAAGCAATGGTTACTTACAAACCAATGTACATCGAAAGGAGATGGCGGTAAACTCTATTTTACACGCAACTTCCTCTCATCCTAAACCATTAGTACAGGGCATTCCAACTGGCCAATTTTTGAGGGCAAGACAAATTTGTTCAAGTGAGGAGGCCTTTGAAGAACAAGCCAAGGATCTATCTTCTAGATTTTTGGCAAGAGGATACTCTAAACGTAGCATAAAGAGAGGCCTAAAAAAGGCAAAACTGTTGTGAATGGGTTTGAGATGAGTTCTGAGCAGAGGCTCCCTCTGGTGGTTACAAGCGGTACTAGTGAGGATTGTGAGGACTGGGAATCAGGTGTGTTAGGGTTCGAGTTCCTGCTCCTGCACAAGGGGAGTCTCGAACCAGTGCCGCTGCGGTCTCCCATTCGTCTCCGGCCGCAGTGGAGCCTGCTCAGCAGAGACGTCGTTCCAGGCGTCTTGCCCACTCCACTACTGGGCAGTGACTTGCTGCTGCCTTTCCTGGATCTGCTATTGTAGCCAGTTCTGGAGCAGACGTCTTTGGGATAAAGTCCTGCATTTTCCCTTCTGAGCGTGCCCAGAGTGAGATCTCTCATTGGAGATCAGGGGTCACGTGCTCGGGTACTGTAGCGGCTCCTATTGGCCCGCCAGGAAGGCCCTGTTACTACTAGTTTCTGAACAGGTTCTCATTGGTCCTTGTTCCTGGAAGGTCCTGTGGCTGTTGCTATAAAAGGGTAGCATGGCTGGGCCGCCATGCGCTAATATCAACCATTGTATGCTATGCGCCAGTGTGGTCATGCGTGTGTGTGGTTAGGGACCCGGCTGAAATAAGCCACTAGAATACCGACTTAATCGGTGAGGAGTTTAGTGTGCTAGCTGGTCAGGGTCGGTGTCCTAGATGCCCTAGATTACCGGCATAACCGGTGAGGAGTTTGATTGCCGTATTCAGGGTCTGGCGTTCAGACACCATAGATTGCGGGTGACTCCCGCGAGGACATTAGCGCATGACCACGTATTATGCTCGCTTAGCAATTAACCGTGTGCCTGAGAGCCTGACAGGACACGGCGTTTGTTCTCAGCGGCTCTGTGACGTAACAGGGTTCGCTCTCGACGCTAGACAGCGCCCTAGCGTTTTACTTTGCGGCTCACTGAAGCTAAGTGAGTTCGCACATATCGCCATATAGCACTGTGGCATCCCGTTAGCGGCTCTGTGAATTAACAGAGTCTGCACTTACTGCCACAACGCGCTACGGCGTTTATTTTAGCGACTCTGCGGGATAACAGAGTTCGCTACTTTCGTCATCTTACTAGCAGCAGGCTTTGCTTGCACGGTGGACCCCGGGCTGCGAACGCACCTCTCCACTTTATATATTTGGTGCGTTCCGCAGACCCTAACATAATATTAGCGCCAGGGTCTGGCTAGTAAAATGGCGGACGAACAGCGTCTATTGCAGTACATCCAGCAGCTGAAGGGTAGGTTGGAGGCTCTTGAGAGCACAACCTCAGCTGTGGATGTTACCGCAGTCGCTGTTCAGGCTGCTAGCGTGGCTGCAGCCAGTTTGTCCTCTGCCACCTCTGCCCCTACATTATCCCACCTCCCGCTTCCTGACAAGTTTGCCGGTGATAGCAAGCAATGTCGGGGATTCGTGAGTCAGTGCTCTATACATCTTGAGCTTCTGGCTGCACGTTTTCCCACGGATCGGGCACAAGTGGGTTTTGTACTTTCTCTACTCTCGGGCAGAGCGTTGGAGTGGGCAACGCCGCTGTGGGAGCGCGATGATCGTGTGGTGCAGAGTGCTCCTCGTTTCTTGGAGGCTCTTAAAAAGGTCTTTTTAGGACCCCAGGTCACCCACGATACGGCGCTACAACTGCTGGCATTGACACAGGGTTCGTCTTTGGTCAGTCAGTTTTCCGTCCAGTTTCGGACTCTGGCTGCTGAGCTAGATTGGTCTGATAAAGTTCTTATTCCTATCTACTGGCGGGGACTGGCTGACCATGTTAAAGACGCTTTGGCTACCAGGGAGATTCCCGCCACACTGGAGAAGCTTATCTCCATATCTACCCGCATTGACCTCCATTTTCACGAGCGGAGGTTGGAGCGGGCCCAGTGTAGGCAGAGGTTTCGGTTGGCTCCTACCTTTGCCAAACCTCTCGAATTCCCCGATCTGGCGTCCGAACCTCAAAAGGCCACAGAAGTTCCTCATGCAGGACCTAAGTCTCGGTCCGTCCGAGTATCCGTGGTTTGTAACCATTGTCAGCAGACAGGACACTATGCCAACAGATGTCCACAGCGATCGGGGAAGCGATCGCGTCTAGTGGCCCTGGGAGGAGGTTCACTAGAGACAGCGGCATTTTCCTCCAAGATAACATTTAAAGGGACAATCACTGTTGGTACTTCCATTCTCACCGCCGACCTTTGCGTGGACTCAGGAGCAGAGGGGAATTTCATGTCCTCTAGCTTTGCTCGCCGTCATGCAATACCTCTGGTGGCGCTTGACAAATCAGTGACTGTTCGGGTAGTGAATGGGTCGTCATTGCCCTCACAAATTACTCACCAGACTGTCCCACTTGCATTGTCTGTATCTCCTTCCCATCAGGAATTTATTTCCCTACTCGTCCTTCCCGAGGGAATAGACGAGATCCTACTAGGTATACCTTGGCTCCGTTTCCACTCCCCACATATAGAGTGGACTTCGGGTAGGATACTGGGTTGGAGTGATGCATGTACAGGCAGATGTTTCAGAAGTTGCGTTCAGGTTACCACTACTGAGTTACCCGCAGATCTTACTCCACTTCCCAAGCACTACTGGTCATATGCAGACGTGTTCTCCAAGAAGGCTGCGGAGACCTTTCCGCCTCATCGCCCCTATGACTGTCCTATCGACCTCTTGCCTGGCGCAGAACCTCCTCGGGGAAGGGTCTATCCCCTCTCTCTTCCTGAGACAGAGGCCATGTCGCAATATATTCAGGAGAACCTGGCAAGAGGGTTTATTAGGAAGTCGGTGTCACCGGCAGGGGCGGGATTTTTCTTCGTGCAGAAGAAAAACGGAGAATTGCGTCCGTGTATTGATTACAGGGGTCTTAACGCCATCACCGTTAAAAACAAGTACCCGTTGCCCCTGATCTCTGAGCTATTTGATAGGCTTCGGGGAGCAAGGGTATTCACTAAACTAGATCTGCGCGGTGCTTATAACCTGATTCGCATCCGTGAGGGGGACGAATGGAAGACGGCTTTTAATACCAGGGATGGGCATTACGAATATCTGGTGATGCCCTTTGGGCTCTGTAATGCTCCAGCCGTTTTCCAAGACTTTGTCAATGACATCTTCCGGGATATGCTCTCCACCTCGGTCGTAGTCTATCTGGATGATATACTCATCTTCTCTCCAGATATTGACTCCCACCGGAGAGATGTTGGCAGGGTCTTCGACCTCCTACTGGGCAAATTCTCTTTACGCAAAGTTGGAGAAATGTGTGTTTGAGCAGGAGTCCTTACCTTTCCTGGGCTATATCATCTCCGCCCAGGGATTGGCTATGGATCCTGCCAAACTACAGGCGGTGATGGACTGGCAAGAACCCCACTCTCTAAAGGCGGTGCAGCGCTTTATGGGGTTCATTAATTACTACCGTCAGTTCATTCCCCACTTCTCAACTTTGGTAGCTCCCGTGGTTGCCCTTACCAAAAAGGGAGCTAATCCCAAATTGTGGTCTGAAGAGGTCTCCAAGGCCTTCACGTCTATTAAGTCTCATTTCGCTAGAGCTCCCATCCTACATCGCCCCGATGTTGATAAGCCATTTATATTGGAGGTGGATGCCTCGTCCGTTGGTGCTGGAGCAGTCCTCTTCCAAAAGGATGCTCAAGGTCGGAAGCATCCATGCTTCTTTTTCTCCAAGACCTTCACACCAGCAGAGAGGAATTATTCCATCGGGGACAGGGAGTTGCTAGCAATGAAGTTGGCCTTCTCGGAGTGGAGACATCTGTTGGAGGGAGTTCGCTTTCCCTTCCAAGTCTTCACGGATCACAAAAACCTGGTATATCTTCAGACAGCCCAGCGGCTTAATTCTCGCCAAGCCAGATGGTCCTTGTTCTTCTCCCGGTTTCATTTCACACTGCATTTCCTCTCGGGAGAGAAGAACATTTGTGCCGACGCTCTCTCTCGCTCTGTGGTGTCCTCGGAGGAGGAGGTGGAGGAGCCTCGGCTTATCGTCCCCACAGAGAGCCTGAGAACAGTGGCCCCGGTTTCGCTAGAGTCTGTGCCCCCGGGCAAGACTTTGGTGCCTACTAATTTGCGACCGGAGGTACTCTCTTGGGCACATTCGTCCAGGGTGGGTGGACACTTTGGGGCAAAGAGGACATCTGAGTTGCTGGCGAGGACATATTGGTGGCCGCATATGGTCCGTGATGTTGGGGACTATGTTCGGGCGTGTGTCTCCTGCGCCAAGAATAAGTCTCCTTGACAATGGCCAGCTGGGTTACTTTACCCTTTGCCGGTGGCAGACAGGCCCTGGGAGATGGTTGGGATGGACTTTGTGGTGGGCTTGCCCAAGTCTCGGGGTTGCACCATCATTTGGGTAATCACCGACCATTTCTCTAAAATGGTGCATCTGGTGCCACTACCACGGTTACCTTCTGCACGGGCTCTGGCAGCGTTGTTTGTTAGGCACATCTTCCGTTTACACGGCATGCCGGACAAGATTGTCAGTGACCGAGGTCCCCAGTTTGCGTCTCGGTTCTGGAGAGAGCTTTGTCGTCTACTCAGTATTGAGTTAAATCTCTCTTCAGCGTACCATCCTGAGACGAATGGGTTGGTAGAGAGGGCCAACCAGACCTTGGTCACCTATCTACGACATTTTGTCTCAGCCAGGCAGGATGACTGGGCATCCTTGCTACCATGGGCTGAGTTTGCATTAAACAATGCTGTGGCTGATTCCACCGGACAGACCCCATTCCTCCTGAACTACGGTCAGCATCCGCGGGTACCAGTGCCTATGCCCGTGTCTTCCGCCGATTCCAGGGTGGCAGACTGGGCTGTGGAGGCACGGGACATTTGGGACCGCACGCAGGATGCCATTCAGGCCTCCAAAGAGAGGATGAGGTCTTCGGCCGATGCCCATCGGCGCCCCGCTCCTACATTTGCTCCTGGGGATTTGGTGTGGCTCTCCGCCCGTAACATCAGGCTGCGAGTTGAGTCCACTAAGTTGGCACCCCGCTACCTGGGTCCTTTCAAGGTCCTCGAGCAGGTTAACCCTGTGGTATACCGTTTAGCTCTTCCACCACGCCTGGTATCTCCGACACCTTTCACGTGTCCCTCCTGAAACCCGTGCTCATGTCCCGGTTTTCTGAGTCATCTGCCGGGACATCGGGTTCATCTGCGGATGACCATGAGGTGAACGCCATCGTGGGGTGTAAGGTGGTACGGGGCAAAAAGTTTTATTTGGTGGACTGGAGGGGCTATGGGCCTGAGGATAGGTCTTGGGAGCCTGCCGAGCATGTTCACGCTCCGCAGCTCATCGCTGCCTTTGAACGCAGCGAGGCCCAGAGAAGGGGGGGCCCTAGGAGGGGGGGTAATGTTAGGGTTCGAGTTCCCGCTCCTGCACAAGGGGAGTCTCGAACCAGTGCCGCTGCGGTCTCCCATTCGTCTCCGGCCGCAGTGGAGCCTGCTCAGCAGAGACGTCGTTCCAGGCGTCTTGCCCACTCCACTACTGGGCAGTGACTTGCTGCTGCCTTTCCTGGATCTGCTATTGTAGCCAGTTCTGGAGCAGACGTCTTTGGGATAAAGTCCTGCATTTTCCCTTCTGAGCGTGCCCAGAGTGAGATCTCTCATTGGAGATCAGGGGTCACGTGCTCGGGTACTGCAGCGGCTCCTATTGGCCCGCCAGGAAGGCCCTGTTACTACTAGTCTTCTGAACAGGTTCTCATTGGTCCTTGTTCCTGGAAGGTCCTGTGGCTGTTGCTATAAAAGGGTAGCATGGCTGGGCCGCCATGCGCTAATATCAACCATTGTATGCTATGCGCCAGTGTGGTCATGCGTGTGTGTGGTTAGGGACCCGGCTGAAATAAGCCACTAGAATACCGACTTAATCGGTGAGGAGTTTAGTGTGCTAGCTGGTCAGGGTCGGTGTCCTAGATGCCCTAGATTACCGGCATAACCGGTGAGGAGTTTGATTGCCGTATTCAGGGTCTGGCGTTCAGACGCCATAGATTGCGGGTGACTCCCGCGAGGACATTAGCGCATGACCACGTATTATGCTCGCTTAGCAATTAACCGTGTGCCTGAGAGCCTGACAGGACACGGCGTTTGTTCTCAGCGGCTCTGTGACGTAACAGGGTTCGCTCTCGACGCTAGACAGCGCCCTAGCATTTTACTTTGCGGCTCACTGAAGCTAAGTGAGTTCGCACATATCGCCATATAGCACTGTGGCATCCCGTTAGCGGCTCTGTGAATTAACAGAGTCTGCACTTACTGCCACAACGCGCTACGGCGTTTATTTTAGCGACTCTGCGGGATAACAGAGTTCGCTACTTTCGTCATCTTACTAGCAGCAGGCTTTGCTTGCACGGTGGACCCCGGGCTGCGAACGCACCTCTCCACTTTATATATTTGGTGCGTTCCGCAGACCCTAACAAGGTGTTACTGATTGGTCTTATATAAGGGAGTCATTTTCCCATCAGGGTTGCCGGTGATCAATTGTTCTGGTCTGAATCCTTCTTTCCAGTTTCCCTTGTAGCCTGCTGTGTCGTGTCTGCATCTCCTGCTATCAGATAAGACAATTTCTTATTTGTGTTTTTGCTATATTTTTGCATTTTGTCCTGCACTTCTGTGGGGGCCTTCAGGGTCCCCTCCGGGGGCTTTTGCCCTCTCAGTTTAGTCCAGCCACTGTGTTTTGTACTTTTGCTTTTTCCAGTTTTTTTTCAGTGGCTGCTGTTTTGTTTTTGTTACACCAGAGAACTAATTTAGGTGGTAGAGGTCGTGTGATCTCAGGTGATTTTGAAATTAGTAGAGTTGGTGTTTTTTCAGGGTTTTCTGAGATTGCAGTAAGTACCCTTCCTATCCTTTTCTATTTAGATAGTTTGGGCCCCAGCGTTTGCTCATACTATTTTCTTTCTGTGTCAGTATTTCCTCTTGTCTAACCGCCATTACATGTTTGGGGGCTTTCTTTTATCTTTGGGGTTTTGCTCCGGGGCAGATAGCTTTCCTATTTCTATCTTTAGGTGTAGTTAGTTTCTCAGGTTGTGACGAGGCGTCTAGGACCAACGTAGGAACGCTCCACGGCTGCCTCTAGTTGTGGTGTTAGTCAGGGTACTGCAATCCCATAGATTCCAACTGCTCTGGTGTATTTCCTTTTTTACCTGCACTCCTCAGCTACCGTAACATAAAAGTATCACCGGCCATAAAAATTGTATGGTACTCACAGAAGGGAAAAAATATTTTGAAGGAAGAAAAGTTGTCAGAGATATTTTTTTGTTTGTTGCATTTTTTTTTTTTTTTTTCCCTCTGTATCTCTGGGTGCTGGGGAGGATCTTTTCTCCCAATGGAGTTTGCACAGTTGTCTGGCCGTGTGGATCAGCTTGCCACTGAGGTTCAGAGTATTGCTGCATATCTTGCTAGGTTGCCTGTTGTGGAACCTAGGATTCCCATGCCAGATTTGTTTTTAGGGGATCGAGCTAAGTTTCAGAATTTCAAAAATAATTGTAAATTGTTTTTTGCCTTAAAATCTAAGTCCTCAGGGAACGCAGCGCAGCAGGTTCAAATTATCATCTCTCTCCTGCGCGGCGATCCTCAGGATTGGGCTTTTTCCCTGATACCTGGGGATCCTGTTTTGAGTGATGTTGATGCATTTTTTCAGGCTTTGGGGTTATTGTACGATGAGCCTAATGTCACTGATCAAGCTGAAAAAGCCTTGTTGGCATTAAATCAGGGGCTTGATGACGCTGAGTTATACTGTCAGAGATTCCGT